>PVLC010010104.1:15121-51757 GCA_004027655.1 Graphiurus murinus
TTTCTTTCTTTTTTTTTTTTTTTGTAGTTATTCGTGCAATGTAGCATACATCTTTGTTAAGCACAAGTTGTTAACAACATATTTGCACACAATTCCCCAATTCTCATTTGACCCCTTCCCCAATTCCCACCCCATTCCCTCGCCCTCCCTCCCCCTCAGGTTCAATTCAGTGAGTGACCTTGATATGATTGTGTAAGAACATCATGTGCCTTAGGGTGTCCCTCTGCCCCGTGCATCCACTGGAATTATTTCAACTTCTTAGCTTATTGAGGATCTCTCCTTTTCATATGGTGTCCCTCCTGTGCCTCATCTTCTCCCTAGCATCCGCATATTAGGGAGAATATATGCTTCTTTATTCTTTGTGACTGGCTAATCTCACTTAACATAATGTTTTCCAGTTGCATCCATTTCCCTGTAAAGAACATGATTTAGTTCTTCTTTATGGCTGAGTAAAATTCCATTGTGTACATATCCTATAGTTTTGTAATCCATTCATCTGTCGATGGACATCTTGGCTGCTTCCATAGTTTGGCTATTGTGAATTGAGCCACTATAAACATAGATACACATGCATCGGTCTGGTAGTTTGGTTTCCATTCTTTTGGGTATATACCCAGTAGTGGAATTGCTTCTCACCCTGCACAAGAGTCAACTCAAGGTGGATAAAGAACCTGGAAGTCAGACCAGAGACATTGCAGCTACTTGAAGAGGGCATAGGACCAACACTTGAACACATAGGCACAGGTAAAAACTTTCTCAGCAAGACCCCAAAAGCACAAGCAGCCCAAAGGAAGATCAATACATGGGATTGCAATAAACTGAAGAGCTTCTGTGCAGCAAAGGAAACTATCAAGATATTCAAGAGAGAGCCTACAGAGTGGGAGAAAATTTTTGCCAGTTACACTTCAGATAGAGGTCTAATATCTAGGATATACAAAGAACTCAAGAAAATCACAACTAAGAAAGCAAATAACCCAATCAAAAAATGGGCAAAGGATCTAAATAGACACTTCACAGAAGAAGAAATACAAATGGCTAATAAATGTATGAGGAAATGTTCCATATCATTGGCAATCAGGGAGATGCAAATCAAAACTACCCTGAGATTTCACCTAACTCCAGTCAGAATGGCAATCATAAAAAACACGAACAACAACACCTGCTGGCGAGGGTGTGGAGAAGTGGGAACCCTAATACATTGTTGGTGGGATTGCAAACTTGTGCAACCACTGTGGAAAACAGTATGGAGGACCCTCAGACAAATGGGAGTGAATCTACCATATGACCCAGCAATTCCACTACTGGGTAAGATTTTCCTTTTTAAAAACTGGAACAAGTGATGTCACTTAATTTAAAGTGATTTTAACCATTTATCTTGCAGGTAAACATACAAGCATTAATGGATTTTTAAATTACATAGTTTAATCAAATGCTGATCTATTTTTCTATACAATTTTATTCTCCTCTATGTCTTGCTTTTCTGACTTTTGACATCACAATGAGACTAGTAATGAGTGAGGAAATAAAAGCACATTTTACTCCTGCTAACAATTAAATATATATAGTGAGCTCTTGCACTGAATATATATAGTGAAAAAAAAATTTTTTTTTGCTTTGTGCCTAAATTAAGTAAGTTACCTACTTGAAAGCCCTTAATTTTATTTTATATAGGTTATAGATAAAACTATCTTTACATTTTTTGTCTTTTTGTTAGAATAGGCTCCTAATTTGTATGTCTGTTTACATTAATTTTTAAAACTTGGAGAATAACCAAATAATATAAACAATAGAATTTATATATCAAATTTCTAGTCTAAATTATTTACCAAATTTTATAAAATTATTATAACTGTATAATGCAGTTTTTTTCTTAGGATACCTTGACAGAAAGAAAGTATAGTTTATTACAGTTGTATTCATTTTACTCAGTGATGATTTAAATGTCTGAAACTTTATTTTATTGTGCCAAGGGTATATTGTTCATTTGAAATGAAAACATAAATTTCATCAAATCAAATTGTTTTTTTTTTTTTTAATTTGCTTAGGGTCTTTGTTTCCTTCACAATTTTCTGCAATTAGGATTTGGGGAATGGTGTTTTTAAAAATGTTTGAAGTGACATGGTCTTGTTTTTATTGTGGGAGATAAGTGCTTATATGTGAACTCTATTAATAAGTATAATTTCAAGTAACTAGTTATATTTTTACCATATTATAAACTTTCATTAGGAAAGCACCCCAAATTAGATTGAAACATGTAGTTTTATTCAAAAAACATGTTTTACTTCCCTCTTTGCCTAGTTTAATTTTGATACATTTCAAAATATATTACTTGCAAGTATCGTAAAGATTTTTTTAAATTTTTTTCTCTTTTTCCAGAGATGGTGCTTGCTTAACATTTATTTCTAAGCCATTTAAAAATTCTTGATTTAAACATATAATTTATTTCTTAATTTTCGTAGATAATAATATTTTGGATTTTTCACATTATTTTAAGTAAAAATTTAATTTACTATATATTATTTACTATTTACTATTATTATTTATTATTACTTACTATTGGAGTGAGACAAAATGTTCTACAACTGGCTATCATGGAAATTAAATTTCTGTGTGCTTTATTTACAGTTTTGATACAAAAATACATATGTTATATTCATATGATTTTTCTCATTTCTGTGTATATAACCTTAATAAAAAAGCAAATTAAAAAAACCCTTAGTATTATATATTAAATACATTATTTACTTGTAGTGGTTTTAGATCTTATTTTTAATTTCATAAAATAATTCCAAATACACATTACCAGAGGCATTGATGCTATCTTAAAATATATTTATATATTCTACAGTAAAACAGAAGTCTCTACAACATTAGAGAAAATATTATTTCAAAAGTAACAGAATATAAACGAAAAAAATTGCCAAATTCACAGAAATTCAAGGAAATCCAAAATTAAATTTCCTGTCATGTAAATATTTTCTTAGGTTTTTATGTTACATTTTATAAAATGTTAACCATTTGGAAATGATTTATTCCTTTTAGAACTATAGTTTATATGGTTGGTAATATTTTAATTTACAGTTTTAATTTCATATTTTCTAAAACATAGTTCTGCATAGAAAAAGATATTAATATGGATAACCCATCCTATGCTTCCTTGAAAAATTTTAGCTTGCTACTATCTAGTAGACTGACTAATTATTTTGGCATACTTTTCAAAATATCTAAATGCTTTAATAGCTGATTAACGAGGAAAAAAAACAATTAGCCCTGTTCTGGCTAAATGCTGAAATAAGATGCCTAGTAGTTCAGAAGTAGTTTTATCTACAAGGTAAAGATTAGCACTCCTATCTCAATAATTTTCAAAAGAAGTATTTACTTTTATTTAAAGTTTTCATATTAATTATTTGCTTATTTTGGGAGTTTGCTTATCACATCCGCTTACTTAGACAACATGAATATTGTGTCATTTACACAAAATATCCTGTGTTATCTCATAGGAGGAAGGATACTAAAGTTAGACTAGGAAGTCTTAGTTACGTGAAATGGAAGAGAACGGAGTATTAGAGCTGCTTATTTTCTTCTTAGAAACAAATAGTTTCTATAATATGATTTAATTCAGTTAACTTTGCATAATATCTTATGCTTGTTCAGCAATTACTTTTGCTCAGTTTTCGAGGCTGAAGGGAGAAATAGCATGGTGCAGGATCTGATGAGAATCAATTCCTGCACCTGGGCTATGTTGCATCATGGGGGATAGCAACAGTGGAAGGGCATTTGAAAAGAAGAAATATGCCAAAAAGGAGGCAAGACAAATTCAATTTCCATGTCTCTTTCATAGTTAAACACTAATAATTGATCTAAAGCTCTCCCACTATTGTTTGTTTGTTTTTGTTTATGTTTTTATTTTATTTATTTTTTGTGGTGTTGTAGACCTAGTCTAGGGCCTTGTTCATGTTTAGCAAGTCTTCTACCATTGAGCTTAGATACATCTCTGGGCCTGATACTACTTCTTAAGGTTCCCATACCATCTTCCAGTAACAGCATCCTGAATACCAAGCTTCCAACACAGGGACAAACAACATGTAGAGCACAGCACCAGGTAAGTATCCACATCTTAGTTATTTTATAACTTTTATATGGGAGGGAATAAAAACGTTTGTTAAGGCTGAACACTTAATTATCCCTCATCTTTACCCACTGTGGCTCACTGACTCTTTTTTATTTTTTCTTCCCATTTTCCTAACATTTATAACCAAAGTGGCCTACAAACTACTCTTACCTAAGAGTTGTATTCCTAAGCAACACTACTTGTATATGAAATGATACCATTACCTCACATGCTTTTCTCCTTTTTCACTCACTATTTTTAATGTTATTTATACTGAAAGCATTTTTAGGAATGGAAGGATGCATATTTGACCATTTTTTTTTTCCTTTTAAACCTTTTACAGTTTGAAGGCTTGACAAGTATTAGAAATATGGCTTAGGAGTTGACCAAATTCTACTTAATTGACATGATGTCAGATGGCAGCAAATAAAATGTTTATCCAAATATTTGCCCCTACAAACAACTTATGTATAAATATCTTAACTATTGCTCTTCATTCGTTTAGCTTACAAATATTTTATTTATCAAGACATCATTTCTTTGACTTTGGAAGACTTCCTGAAAATAATTTTGAAGATGATTTGCCTGAGAAGAAATATTCATTGTTTTATTTTCTATTATATTTATTCCACTCTTTTAACCAACGTTTATTATGTATACAGCATGTGCTAGGCAATGTTCTAACACAAAAGAGCTAAACATATATGGCTTAAGTAAAAATTCCACTGAAACCTATATTGAGCTAAAACTTTTAGGCAATCATGTTTTTAAATTCTGATTATGTATTTGAATTATAAGATATATTTGAAGCATTTTATATGTTTTGTATGATCTAACCCAGGAACATTCTATCTCGAAGCTATACTCCCATCCATTTTTATTTATTTATTTATTTATTTATTTATTTATTTATTTATTTATTTATTTATTTATTTTGAAATATGACTCACTAAGTTGCTGAAGTGTTCTCACTAAGTTGCTGAGGCTGGCCTTGATCTTGCAATTATTCTGTCTCAGGCTCTCAAGTTCTGGGACTACAGGCATGTGCCACTATGCCTAGCCAAGTTTTTGGTATCCCGTTCAACATTTGTCTTCATTCAAATGTACCATACTGAGGATTTCTCTTCTTTCCCTTTAATTATTTTTAATGTCATAAGACTGAATTTTTTTTTAAGGAAAAGTCAAACAGTTATGTGACATTTAGAAGGAAAAAATTATATAACTTAAAAAATACAAATTTAAAACAAAATACTTTTCAAAAACTTTTCCCCGGTTCTTATGAATCATGCTTAATGGATTTCACTGTGTTTTCTATTAGTGGAAATTAAATCTACCTCTAAATCCTTGACTAAAACTGACAGAAGCTTAAGTGAAACTATTATTCTATACACAGCAGAATGCTAACAACAATGAACAATTTCATTGTAATCTCATCCTATAAATGATATGACAACTTCAATAAAATTGTGAGTTTAACATAATTTTAACAAATAAATTCCAAAAGGAAATCATATGGAAAAAGTCCATGAATATTAATGTTATCTAATATACTAAAATATAAAAACAAGAAATATCACAGCATATGCATCAAGGAAGGGAAAAATTAAGAAATAAAGTCCAAGGAAAAATAGGAATTAATATTTCTTAAAATTGCTATAATTTTATATCATATTAACAGATTTGCTTTTTACCTAAAGGATATATAAAGTGAGATATGATATTCATTCTGTCCATAAAATATCAAATCACAGAAGACTTAGAATAGCCAAAGCAATTCTCAGTAATAAGAATCATGCAGGAGGCATTACAATTCCTGATTTCAAATAATACCACTACAAAGCTATAGTAATAAAAACATCATATTGACACAAAAATAGACACATAAGCCAACCAAACAGAATAAATGATACAGAAGTAAACCCACACACTTATAGCCAATTGATTTTCAACCAAGGTGCTAAACCCATGCATTGGAGAAAAGACAACCTTTTCAAAAGTGGTGTCCTGAAAAATGGTTATACATTTGTAGAAAAATGAAATTAAGTCCCTACCTCTCACCCTGCAGAAGAGTCAACTCAAAATGGATCAATGGCTTGGAAATTAGATGAGAGACTTTGAAATTACTAGATGAGGGCATAAGTCCAATACTCCAACATATAGGTACACATAAAAACTTCCTCAGTAAGACTCCCAAAGCTAAGAAAATTAAAACAAGAATCAATAAGTGGGATTCCATTACACTAAAAATTTTCTGTTAGCTGGACTTGGTGGCGCACACTTGCAATCCCTGTACTTGGAAGGCTGAGACAGGAGGATCTGGGTTTGTGGTCAGCCTCAGCTACTTAGTGAAGCCCTCTGCAACTTAGTGAGACTCTGTTTCAAAATAAAGACTAAAATAGGGAAGGGGTGTAGATTGGAGGTAGAATGCCCCTGGGTTCAATCCCTAATACTGCAAAAAATAAAAAATAAAAAATAAAAAAATAAATGAATAAAAAGTTTCTGTTCATCAAAGGAAACCATCAGGAGTCTAGAGAGCCTACAGAATGGGAATTCTTTGCCAGCTATCCTCCTTATTTTTTTATTTTTTATTTTTTCGTACTGGGGATTGAACTCTACCTCCAAGCTATACCCCCAGCCCTATTTTTTATTCTTTATTTTGACACGGGGTCTCACTAAGTTGTGGAGTGCATCACTAAGTAGCTGAGGCTGGCCATGAACCTGGATCCTCCAGTCTCAGCCTCCCAAATGCTGGGATTACAAGCATGCGCCACCACACCTGGCTTAGCTATCCCTTTTTTTTTTTTTTTTTTTTTTTTTTTTTTTTTTTTTTTTTTTGGCGGTACTGGGGATTGAACTCAGGGGCATTCTACCTCCGAGCTACACCCCCAGCCCTATTTTTTTTTTTCTTCTTCTTCTTTATTTTGAAACCAAGTCTCATTAAGTTGCGGAGTGCCTCACTAGGTAGCTGAGGTTGGCCGCGAACCCAGATCCTCCAGTCTCAGCCTCCGGAATGCTGGGATTACAAGCGTGCGCCACTACGCCCGGTTTAGCTATCCTTCTTATAGAGGAGTAATGTCTAGACTATATAAAGTACTTAAAAGACAACACTAAAAATATCAAGAAATGGCCAATTTGATTAAATAGACACTTTTTAAAGAAAAAAAACAAAAAAGTTCACTAAATATATGCAATCAGGGAGATGCAAATCAAAACTACATTGAAATTCCATCTAACTCCAATTAGAATGGCAATCATCAAGTAGTCAATACTGATAAATGCTGACAAGGATGTGGGGAAATAGGAACTCTTGTGCACTATTAATGGGATTGAAAATTAGTTCAGCTGCTATGCACCATTGCTGGGATTGAAAAATAGTGCAGCTGTTGGGGAGATAACTGTGTAGATTCTTCAGAAAGCAGAATAGATCCACAATGTGACTCACCTAAATCACTCCAGGATCTTTTTAAAGGGACTGAAATTAGAACATTATAGTAATGCATGCATATCCCTGTTTATAGCAGCACAATTAATATGAGCCAAATTATGGAATAACACAGGTGTCCTTCCACAGATGAGTGAATTACAAAATTATGTGATAATACACACAATGGAATTCTACCCAGCAATAAAAAAGAACAAAATTATGTCACTTGCAGGAAAATGGATGAACCTAGAGACATCATGTTGTGAGATTATCCAGTCATAGAAAGTGAAGGTTTATCTCTCATATGTGGAAACTAAGTAGTGATCACAATACCAGAGGGATTTTAGATAATGGAGGACAAACCCAAGTGGACTGAGAGAGATGGTCTAGGGGAGAGGGAAGTAGAATTAAGAAAACATTTCCATTTACATTACGACATATGTGAGAATTCGAATGTCAAACTCAATATCATGTATGGGAAAGGGAGATGGGGAGGAAGCCAGGGAAAAACTCACCAAGTATTGTGTGCATGTGTGTCACTATCACTGTGAACTACATTATGATATAACACTATAACGTGCCTATAAAAAAGTCATAAAATATATAAAACCAGAGTTTGTAATACAATTCATATGTTTTCAGTGTAATTATGCACATGCACATATACAAATACTCTTATACCCATCTTTTATAAGATTATAAATACTTTCTTAATTTTAATCTCACAAATTATTGAAAAATACAGGGAAAGGTAATTATGCCTTTGGTTATATTTTCATGCTAAAAGGTTTATTGAATATTATAGTTTTCTCCAACTTCTATTCAATGAAATAATGGTGAGATAGGTACTTATCAGTTTTATCATTAGAAATTCCATTTCCTCCATTAATATAAGTACTATCTTGAATAGGAAACATTAGACATAGCAAAGATTACCCTGACTTCTTATACTGATAATGGCATTCTAACTAAGATAATATTCATGAAGACCTTGTAATGGTACTAATAAAACAAAGGCTGTTTATTCACATTAAGAAAAAACTTTCTCAATAAGACTTCAAAAGCAGAAGCAACTCAAAGGAAGATAAATACATGGGATTGCATTTAACTGAAGAGCTTCTGTGCAGCAAAGGACACTATCAAGAACTTCAACAGAGAGCCTACAGAGTGGGAGAAAATTTTTGCCAGTTACTCTACAGATAGAGGTCTAATTTCTAGGATATATAAAGAACTCAAGAAAATCACAGCCAAGAAAGCAAATAACCCAATCAAAAAATGGGCAAAGGATCTAAATAGACATTTCACAAAAGAAGAAATACAAATAGCTAATAAATGTATGAGGAAATGTTCCACATCATTAGCAATCAGAGAGATGCAAATCAAAACTACCTTGAGATTTCACCTAACAAATCAGAATGGCAATCATAAAAAACATGAACAACAACTGCTGGCAAGGATGTTGAGAAGTGGAAACTCTGATACATTGTTGGTGGGATTGCAAACTAGTGCAACCACTTTGGAAAACAGTATGGAGGATCCTCATATGAATGAGAATGAACCTACCATATGATCCAGCAATACCACTTCTGGGTATCCACCCAAAAGAATGGAAACCAAACTATCAGACCGATGCATGTGTATCTATGTTTATAGCTGCACAATTCACAATAGCCAAACTATGGAAGCAGCCAAGATGTCCATCGACAGATGAATGGATTACAAAACTATGGGATATGTAACCAATGGAATTTTACTCAGCTATAAAGAAGAATAAAATCATGTTATTTGCAGGGAAATGGATGCAACTGGAAAACATTATGTTAAGTGAGATTAGCCAGTCACAAAGAGTAAAGAAGCACATGTTCTCCCTAATATGCGGATGCTAGGGAGAAGATGGGTCATAAGAGGGACTCCAGATGCAAGGAAGAGACCCTCAATAAGCAAAGAATTTGATTTAACCAAAGGGGATGGACGGGGGGGCACCCTAATGTATATCAAGGTTATTCACTAAACTGAACTTGAGAGGGAGGGAGGGCAAGGGCGAGGGAGCAGGGTGGTAATTTGGGGAAGGGGTCAAATGAGAAATGTGGGCACATATGTCGTTATTAATTTGTACCTAACAAAGATGTATGTTTACAATGCATGAATAATAAAAAAAGATATTTTCATATCTCCTCCTGGAATTGCCATATATTTAATAATAATAGATGCCTCTCTCCTCTCTCTCTCCTCTCTCTCTCTCTCTCTCTCTCTCACACACACACACACACACACACACACACACACACACACAATTCTACTTGTGAATTCACAATTCCCAATCAGCTCTGCACAGATTACATCTATTCATTTCTTATATCATTTCCTCTGATATAATCACATATTCTCTCTCTCTCTCTCTCTCTCTCTCTCTCTCTCTCTCTCTCTCTCTCTTTTCCTCCTCTCAGAAAGAAGTTGATATTTCTCTTGTACTAAGAATTGCATATTAACACATTTAATGATGCATCTGATTTTATTTTCACAGTGTAATCTTATGTGATTATTTTGATGAGTGTTGACATCAATGTAAGCATTTAAAAACAGAATAAATTAATCTGTCATTAATTATTTGGTATGCCTAGAGCTTTGATCAAACATTCTATGTCAACCTTGTCTATGATGATGAGTTTGGAATATTCCTTTTTAAATAACCATTCAAGAACATCTAGAAGGATAAAGTTAACATAGGATATTTGATGCAGGAACATCAGAATAATTAAATATACCATTTTATATTTTAATATATAAAAGGCATATAACTTGTCTTTAAAAACAATTTTTGTACATATATCTTCCATGTTCTGAAAACTATAAATGTAGATATTTAAAGACTATATAACTGAGAACAAATATGCCTTAATTATATAAAACTAAATTAAAATTTACTTATAAATTAATTCACACCTATATTCTCTTAGACAAAAATACACATTTCTGAAGAGTAATTGAAGGAAGAAAATAGATAAATCATAAAGTTGAGGAGTTAAAATGAGATAATTTTATATTTAATTGTTTTTAAGTTTTATACATTGTTTATTATGGGCTAAATATTTTGTAAACCTTCAGGTGGACATGGAAAAATTCATAATGGAAAATGTCACTGAAATCCTCATAAATGGTAAATGCTCCCATTTTAAAATCATGTTATTTTGACATTAATCAGTCAAGATTCTCTAGAATAAAAGGAAAATTAAGGAAGGAAACAGTTCAAATATTGCTATGTCTGTATATGAACATATCACTTCAATCTCACTTAACATATATAGGAGGGAGGAAGGAAAAACAGGGTGGGGTGACGAATGAAATACACCAAGTGATCAGTTCATGTATGTTTGTACCACTTTGAACTTCACTATAAAATATAATTGCAATACACCAATAAAAGCATACAAAAAAGAAAATTATAATCATATTTTAAATTTTTATATAAAAAGGTATTTGATACAAAGCATACAGAGCATCAGAATATTTTGTTCCAGTAGCTGAAGAAAAAAATCTTGAAACATTGTTAGCTCAGAAAATGCAGAAGTGTACACCCTCCCCAGACTATAAAATAAAAGTGATTTGGGGGTACTTCTAAGAAATACCCACAAACTGGACTTTGACAGTGCCCATGGGATCATTCTTGGCTCTTGTCCCAGAATGCCTTCAACTTTTAATCTGTCTTCCATTATTCTTCAAATAGCTCTCTTTTGCAGAATGACAGCTA
This sequence comes from Graphiurus murinus, assembly GCA_004027655.1. Taxonomy (NCBI): domain Eukaryota; kingdom Metazoa; phylum Chordata; class Mammalia; order Rodentia; family Gliridae; genus Graphiurus; species Graphiurus murinus. The sequence goes on from PVLC010010104.1 coordinate 26,405, forward strand.
TAATTTTGCCCACAAAATATCTTGGAGACTGGTTTTCAGAATTCTCCCTTTCTCTAAAGGAGACAAAATAGAAAGGATATTTCTCTAGTTGGAAAAAGACAATGTGAAACGGTTTTATTGGTATCTATGAACTCCTTTCCACCTACATCTAACTTCTAAAGCACAATGATAAAAAAAAAAAACCCTGCATATGCCTAAAATGTTTAACCAAACATTGTATACAAATGGACACAATTACCCTCTTTCCCAAGACAAGAGACATAAAACCCCAGGGATCAATCTTCTAAGAGATATTCTTGCTACTGGCTGGTTGCTCACTCTTTAATCAGCAAGATTTGATTCTGTTCCAAGAAGTGTGTTTCTAGCTCAAAAAAGGAACTTATTCATTGTTTGTTTTAAAATGTTTGTATTATTTTTCTGTTAATTATAGGAGGACGATCAACAGAACATACTTTCCTCATTTTTTTTTTTTTACTTAAAATTTCTCACAATTCCATTTATATGCTCTTTTTGTACATGGAATTCCATTTCTCCTTGACTTTAATTAAATTCTGATTCATTGTTCCAGAAGTAACTCATGTGCCTATAAAAGCCATGATGCCCCCAAACAGGGCTAACTCCCAAGCTTTTACTCTCAGCATAATCAATTTATAATCAATTTTTCCTATACTTGTTTGGTTATATGTTACCTCTTACCAGCAGACTAAATTCTAGGAGAAGAATGTTCTATGTGACTTATCTGTTCATACAGAACCTAGCATGTGGGCTTGGACAGCAGCAACCACCCAAATATATTTATATCAGCCAAGTGATATTATATTTCTGTGTGTTTTCTATTATTTTACATGTAATCAAGTGCCTATTAAATAGCTGACACTGAGCAGATAAGTGCGGGTGGGGGGTGCAATGTTGAACAAAGATTATTTCCCCTTGAAACTCACAATCCAGTAGGAGAAATAACCATAGAGAAATACTAGGGCAAATAATTATATCACTAGGGATTCTGAAAAGTACTGAAAATAAAATAAAAATTATCTTATAGGCATTTTGCAATACAAACTGATTTAGTAAGGAAGCACCAGTTAAACTATCTCTAAAGTATCATTATTCAATTTTAAAGTCTATGAAGGGGTTAGTGAAGAATAAATAATGGGAATATCTGAAAAGTGTTCCACCCCAAGGCAGTGGATACAAATCTCTGGTAGGAAAGTGCTTTGCACTTTTCATGGCCTTAGGAGCAGCAGTGTTAGTAGCCTACAAGAGATGGGTGGAAAACTAACACAAGGCTAAAAGGGTTGGTAATGACAGACAGCCTAATAGTCAGTCCTCTTTTTTCCAGTGTAATAATTTGGATTTCTTATATTTTTTGAAAGGAAAACAAATGGAAGATTGCTTGTAGTGCATTGGCATAGAATTTCTCTTTTAAAAGTATTGTTCTTCCAGTAATGTGAGCAATTAAATAGAAGGAAGATTTCAGTGCACTTATTTGAGTGTCCATTACATCTTGCTCATTGCTTCACAGAAGGTCATGCAATATTCATCAATTTAAGTCGCCATTCTGTGATTTCAGTTATAAGTTCAAGGCAAAGTAACATCAACATGGGGGGTAATTTGCATCAGTTAATATCATGGAGATAATATTTGTTCATTTCACCTGCACTAGGGAGGTGTGCGTGTGTGTGTGTGTGTGTGTTCATGTTTCTGTGTGTGTATGTATGTGTGTGTGTGTGTGTTCATGTTTCTGTGTGTGTATGTATGTGTGTGTGTCTGTGTGTGTGTGTGTGTGTGTGTGAGAGAGAGATAGAGAGAGAGAGAGAGAGAGAGACAGAGAGAGCTTTATTTAAAAATATTACAGTAATTTTAGGAAAACAGCCCAAATGAATGAATCTTCAAAGGACATTGCATGACATACCATGTAAATAAACCTCTTTAATAAAAAAAATCATCTGGCAGAATGATTTTTAAACAAAATTTTATATAAGTTCTTAACATGTTGATTTCTATACATTTTAAAAAACTGTATAATTTATTAAATTATTTTAAACATGTGCTCAAGCCCTAAGGGAAACTTGATGGAGATTTCCAACGTCTAAGTTCAACATACTTGTGAGCTCCTCTTATTCTAATTTGTCTGTGGGGATGCTAAAATGCTTAAACCCCTCTGTAATTTGATGTAAGAATACTAAATATTGCATAATTTAAAAATAATTTCATCTGTGCTGTGACTTCACCTTCCCATGATATTACCCCTATTGATAATCAAACTCAAGTCTTTCTTATTTAAGTTCAGTGTTTTATTAGCTATTATTTCTTAATATTCACCTTATATAATGCAACAAAAGAACTAACATTTCATTGCTTTCATTTCATGCTTTTCATATTCATTTGTAAGGAGGAATAATCATTAGAAGTGTAGGAAATATATTTGTAGCACATTTTTAAGACATTGAGATCTCTATAAGATTGTACCTGAGAACTCACAAGTCAAATTACAAATAAGAAATCTTATGTATTTTGGGATATTTAATACCAGAATAAGATCATTATAGCATATCCATATAATAGGAACACAAAATCACAGTAATTAATTACTTAAGGGTTTTGGGGGAGCCTCACCCAGAAAACAATCTTGTATCAGTTTATTCTTATAAATATTTTTTTTATTTCTTATCTAGGTGATTTGTTTTAGCAGTTAATTTGAGTAAATATATACAATTGATAAAGAAATATAATAATAAATAGCATTTAATATAAATAGTCATATATGCATGTCTTCTGATATATTGAAGTAACTAGTTTTCTGCTTGAGTATAGAGCAAACAGGAAGATTTTATTTACGTATAGAAAAAACTGTTTTACTGGTTGTAAAAATTGCAGGTTGAATATGTTAATGTGACTACAGTTCCAATTACAACAGTTTTTCCTAAGCAGTGAGATCAGTGAATGCCTTAAAGCCCTTTAAAATAAAAGGGAGGAGGTAAAATGGATTTCAGTGGCTTTAGTCCAAACTATATTGTGTCTAAGAATTGTGGCAGTAAGCACCATGAACTGATATTCAGTAGGATAACTAAATATTTAAAGAAACAAGGCTGCTAGAACCTTTATTCTATGTTTTCTTTTAACTCATACACCAACCTAGAAAAGCTAAAATATAATGTACTATTATATCTAGTTCTAAAACTCTTCATGTATCTTTTTATTGTTGTAAAATTTAACAATATTCACAAAGTACCAAACATGGAAAATTGGTGCACATATCTCCTCTTCCTTTTAAATTTCATTTAAATGATGAGATATTGAGGAAGACAATAGCTGAAAGATGAATACATTTTTGAAGGGCAAAATTAGAATGAAAAATCAGTAACTCATTCAGAAGAGTAGAAAAAGATGAAACTAAATTCTAGCTTGTAAAAGAAGATAACTTATCCTGAATAACTGATTGAATAAAAAATTGGAGGGTCTAGGTATCTCAGCAGGCAAGATACAGCAGAGCTGAAATAAGTAAATCTCTGTAAGAATTAAAGTGAAAATCAAAAGCTTACCTAAAGTGGCTGTAATTAACTAAATCCTGTAACTAGTACATCCTATCTTATCTTAGGAAACTTCGGTGTCTATGTATTTGAAAACTCTGAGCATAAAGGAAGACTTCCAGAATCTGCCAAACTAAAGACCTGAAGAAAGAGTAAGATATTTATTTAAAAATTTCTTAAATTATTATATTAGAAGTATGTTATTTATGGCTTTTTTATATTACAGAGTTTTCTTTTAGGTCATTTTTTTTCCTCTGTTGCTTTGACACTTCCTTTACAGAAGACAAGAAGATAACCCAAGGACAGTGAATGGTAGTGCTCTAAATTTTAGTGAATACCTATTTGTTTATGTTTTTATTTTTTTTAATTGGCTGAAACAGAAGGTTCACAAGTTTGAGGAAAGCCTCAGCCACCCAGCGAGGCTCTCAGCAATTTATCGAGACCCTGTAAGATCCCATTTCCAAACAAAAAATAAAAAGGGTGGGGGTTTACCTCAGAGTTAGGACTCCCCCCAGGTTCAATCCCAGTAACCATCTCCTTGTGTGTGTAAGGGTGGGGGCAGAAAACACTGAATTACATTAAGAGGTGCTCCTTTTACCCAGCATGGTATCCTTTCAATCTTCTTCCAAAGGAAGGATTTTATAAAATGTCTTTAAAATGGTATTTTAGAGCAACAAAACTCCCAAAGCAAGAGAATGCATTCTTCTTAATAAAACTTTATTACTCCAGGGAATGGCAGATCTTAATCAGACACATCCAGAACAGCAAAAGTCAAACACTTGACTCATCAGATTTCTATTTTCATTCATCCCAAAGTTCATATCAGCATTAGCCATTCAGGCAAACACAAAACATAATTACCAAAAAATGATGTTGACGCTAACTTGAGTCACAAATACTTGCACCAAGTATATATGGTTTTTATTTTACTTTGAGATGGCAGAAAGTTCTTTGGGAGAATTCTGTGTATTCCTTTTCACATGTAAATATTCTGGAAGCAAGGTGGCTATTTCTTCAGTTCTGTTTTCACAGGGTATTTGTTTCTTCTCTACTGAAATTTCTTCTTGCAACTTTATATTTCCCCAATATAATTCCAAGTGTATAGTTGTGTGATGAATTTGTTATAAAATGTGTACTTAAATTATGCTCATAATATATTCATGCTATTAGCTGAGCCATTTAGAAATTTTGTCATGGAAAAATATTTATTTGGGGGATTTGGCAAAGAAGTTTATTTTTTCTTAAAAAAATAAATACGAACCATTTGCAACACATAGAGTCCCTCATTCATACTATAAATGGATATATTTATATCATAAAATAATTTATATTTTCATTCATTAGGAAGGCCAACCTATACACATGCATACTAATAGATCAGCATATATTAAATGAGTACATAAATAGACAAATAGACACTACATCTAATGAAATAAAGTTAGACATATATGCTTAGTGATTTTCTTGTCTTAGCCTCCCAAGGACTGGGCTTATAGGCATGTATCACTATGCCCAACTTAAACATACCTCTTTGATATCTTTTAAGATTTGTGATTTCTTATCATTTAAAAGTATATTTCTATGTATTTAAAATTATATTTTATAAAATTATTATATTATAAATTTATTTACTAGACATCAATATGAGCATAAAATATGAATCATATTCCAAGTAAAGTTAACTTAATATTGGTGTACCAATTACATAGGTAAGCACATCAAAGTTAGTAATAACTATGTCTTCAAAACTACCTATGTGCCCCTACCTAATAGTTATGAATGTATAAAGTATTATTTATTGTCTTTTTTCCCCTGGTACTGGACATTGGAACCAATTGCAGCCCTTTTTATTTTATTTTGAAACAAGATCTTGCTAATTTGCAGAAGTTGGACTCCAAATTGCAATATCCCTACTTTAGCCTTTTCTGTAGCTAAAATTACAACCATGCATCAACTTCCTTATTGTTTTTTTAATTTCAGTTCTTTCTGTTTCTCTTGTTCTTTCTTGTTCACATGCAAATACTGATGATTATTTTTATATTTTTAAATCATTAACAGAATTATTTTTCTATGCATCTCTGAAACTTGTTTCTTGCTCAACATTGCAATTTTAAATTATATTTCAGGAGGAACCTCGGAGAGCTGGTCAGGAAACAAAGGAATCCTCCAAGCAGCATCTCAGTGAGACCACAGGCGTGGCGCGGCTCGGGCTGTGGGCATCGGGCCGTGGGCCGCGGGCCTGGCGGAACCGGGACCTGGCACTGCGGAGGTCAGCCCGATTCCAAGAATTAGGCACCCCAGCGGACCCAGGGAAATCGGGTCTGGAAACAAAGGAGTCCTCCAAGCAGCACCTAGGCGGGACCAGACCGCAGGTGCGGCTCAGGCTGCTCTCCTCGGGCGGGCCGAGGGCTGCGGGCTCGGGCTCGGTGGAATTGGGAACCCGAACTGCGGAGGTGAGCCCGACTCTGAGAACTAGGCACCTCGGAGGACCCAGGGACCAGACATGATGTGGGCACCTCCAGAATCCCACGCTCCACCCAGGCAGGGGATTCTGCCACCAGACACAGCGACGGGAATGCGTGGTACGATCATCCTAAACTCCAGCCGGACATATCCAGGGCCCCACAACAGAGCCTGGGGCACTGACTGCACAGCAAAGCTGGAACCAGGACGGCAGCAAACACAACTACTTGACAGACAGAAAGAGGAGTGGAACCACATAGAGGCCAGGAAAAACAAGGGAGAGGACGCTGTACGCCACAAACCGGCGCACCATCTTGCACGCCAACCCCTCCCATACAACATTCTGCCAGCTACCCAGCGATCCAGACCTCCATTGACCTATTGCGCCCCCCAGCAACCAGAGGTGAAGCAAACAACAACGGAAATACGAGCGACAGTGATCCTTAAATTGGTTTGTGCAGGCACACCTATACAAAGGATAGACTCAGACACTAGCCCTTCTAGCCCCTAGACAGGATTAGATGTGCAGAAGAACCCAGTGCACACGAGGCATCTGAAAAGGTCCGGCATTTAGACTGAACTCCTGCCATCAGCAATGGCAGAGAGAAAGCCATAGTCAGACCCTGTGAAGAGCCCAGAGACATAAGCTAGTAGTGAGAATCATCAACGAAACCCCTACTTGCACTGACAGAGAAAATGCCAGAGACACACTCGAAAATTTAAGCTCGGTACTTACGAACTAGCAGAGTGTTTGTCTTAGTAGTTGGTTGCTGTTTTTATGTCTTGGGTTTTTTTATTTTTTTCTTTTTTCTTTTTTGTTTTGTGTTTTTTTTTTTTTTTTTTTTTTTTTTTTTTTTTTTTTTTTTTTTTTTTTTTTTTTTTTTTTTCTTTTGGTCTGTCTGTTTGGGGGTTTTTGTGTTATATTTTACCTGTTTTGTATTGCCTTGATTTACTTATGTTTGTTTGGATGATTGCTTGCTTTGTTTATACTTGTTTAGCTTGTTGAATCCCCTCATTTTCCCTTTTACAAGGTTCCCCCTCTTCTCTCCCCTCTATATTCCTCTCCTCAACACTTTACCTCCTATCTTGTCTTTTTCTTTTCCTTTTTTTCCTGTCTCATATCAAGACCATCTCATACTACCACACTCAAAACTCTACATTGACTACCAGAATCTCCTGACATATCTACTATTGCTAATCATTACAATATATCACTTCAACACACTCAACCGTTTATTCCACTGGAACACACACTCTTCTTTACCCTATTCCTGCATTCATTACTGTGACCTTTCACCCAACCTCTATGACTGAATACAAACTATTCCTGTTTATACCTTCAGACACCTCTAACCACCCCCCCCCCTGCAGAGATTGGATGAGAAAACTTGCAAGAGCAGCAAAGATATAAATATAAGAACAGGGAATCATGGAAGGGAAAAAACAACAAAGAAACAATGAGCTACCACAAGCCCTCAATAACAGATCTCACCAACACAGAATGGCAGAGATTACCAGAAGAACAATTCAGATCTTTAATACTAGAAACAATACAGGATTTTCAGAAAGAATGTAGGCAGAGCTTTAAAGAAATTAAAGAAGAAATAATGGAACAAGTAAACAAAGAATTCGATGACCTGAAAAGGAACCAAAGAGAAGCATTGAAGGAAGTGAAAGATGAAATAACCGAAATGAAGGCATCAATACAAACTATAAACAGCAGATTAGATCAATGGAAAATAGAATATCACTCTTAGAAGATGATCATTCCAAAAACGAATCTATAGTACATAATTTAGAAAAAAAAATACGACAGTATGAAGTGGACATCGAAGAGATCTGGGCCAATTTTAAAAGAGCCAACCTAAGACTAATAGGCATAGAAGAAGGATTAGAAGTTGAAACTTATGGAATAAACAATCACTTCCAAGAAGTAATATCAGAGAATTTTCCAAACATAGAAAGAGAAGTCGACACACAGGTACAGGAAACATACACAACTCCCTCAAGACAAGACCAAAGAAGAGGCTCACCACGCCACATAATAATCAAGCTGACCAATGTAGAAGCTAAGGAGAGAATTTTAAAGGCAGCAAAAGTAAAAGGCCAAGTGACATTTAGAGGCAAGACAATTAGAATCACTCCAGACCTCCTAAATCAAGTCATAAAAGCCAGGAGAGGCTGGAGTAACATATTCCAAACTCTGAAAGAAAATAACTTGCAGCCAAGATTCTCATACCCAGCAAAACTCTCTCTCAAAATTGATGGCGATATAAAAACCTTTCATGACAAACAGAAACTTAAAGAATTTATGTCTTCCAAACCAGCACTAGAGAAACTACTTAAAGAGATTAACTACAAAGAGGAACTAATGAGTAAACGTCAGAACCAGAGAAACAATAATTTCCAGGAAGCAAACAGCTAAGCAAAGAAGAACAAACACTACTGCAAACAGAAGTCAAAACTCAAAATGTTAGAATTAAAAATCATCTCTCAATAATCACACTGAATATAAATGGTCTCTTTTCCCCATTGTATTCCTGAAATCTATGTTAAAACCAGTTGTCACAAATGTGTTAATTTCTGAGTCAGCTATTCCATTTATTTGGTTGTTTATATGTCTGCTTTAATGTAGTGACATGCTGTTTTAATTACTACAGCTTTGTAATCAGCGTGATACCTCCATTTTTCTTTTATTATGATTTCTTTGGTTACTCATGGTTTTTAGGATTCCACATAAAATTTAGGATATTTTCCATTTCTTTTAAAAGATGTCATTGGAACTTTGAGATAATATAGATATTTAATAGTATTTATTCTTTCAACCACTAAACATGGGTTATTTTTTCATTTATTTTTGTCTTCAATTTCTTTATCAGTATCTTACAGCTTGAAGTGTGTTAATCTTTTATTACCTTGATTAACTGTATATGTTTTTCATTTATTTATGTTTTGTACCTATAGTGAATGAGACTGTCTTTAATTTTTTTTTCAGATAGCTAATTTTCGTTGTATGGGTAAACTACTGATTTTGTATATGGATATTTTATCTTATATCTACACTAAATCTATTTATTAATTTAATAGATTTTTGATAGAGCACTTAGTCTTTTCATATACAAGATAATGTCATTTGCTAACCTAGATAATTAAAACATTTGTTTTGGTAGGCATGGTGATACATGCCGTAATCCCAGTACTTGGGAGGCTGAGACGAGGATCACAGGTTCAAAGCCAGCATCAGCAACTTAGTGAGACCCTGTTTTCAACAACAAACAAAACACACACACACACACACACACACACACACACACACACACACACATAAACTAGGATAGGGTGTAGCAGGGAAGCAAAAGTCTCTGGGTTCCATCCCCAGTATCAAACAAACAAAAATCTTTATTTCCAGTTTGCTTTCTTTTCACATTTGTTATCTATTTTTTCAAAAGACTTTATTGGTACATTATAATCAGTGAGATTCAAAGTCATAAAAGCATACATACACATAGCACTTTATCTTGCCTAATTGTTCTGATTAAAACATTCTATGCCATGTTGGATAGAAGTAGCAAAAGTGGGTATCCTTGAATTTTTTCTGAATTAAGGATAAAAGTTTTAAACGTTTTACCATTGCATATAATACCAGTTATGAGCTTGTCTTTTTTTTTTTTTTTGCTTTTGTGGTTTTTAGACATTCATTTCACACCATTCTGTTAAGAGATTTTATCAACAAATATTGAATTTTGTCAATTTGCTTTTTTATATCTACTGAAATGATAATACAACTTCTGCTATTTGTTCTATTAATGGAGAGTATCATGTTTATAGATGTGTATACATTATGTCAACTTTGCTTCTGAAGGTAAATCTCACTTGATTATAGTCTATGATCCTTTTAATGTACTGATGTATTTGTATTGCTGGTATTTTGTTGAGGATTTTGTAATCATACATCTTTGTTAGGTATATGCTGGTAGAGGCGTACATTCACACATTTCTCATTTAACCCTTCTTCAATTCCCTCCTCATTCCCTCTCCCCTCACTTATCCTCTTTCTCATGTTCAGTTTAGTGATTGACTTTGATATTTTTGTGAATGTACATCATGTGCATTACGGTGTTTCCCTCCTCCCTCATCACTTTCAGGTAAGTTAGTCTAGTCACCTTCTTTGCTCATCAAAAGTTTCTCCTTCTTCACCTAGAGTCCCTCTTATGACTCACTTTCTCCCTAACTTCCACATATTAGAAGAAAATCCAATTATTTACTTTCTATGACTGGCTAATCACACTTAATCTAATCTTTTCCAGTTCCATCCATTTCCCTGCAAATGACATGATTTTGTTCTTTATGGCTGAGTAAAATTCCATTGTGTGCACGTCCCATAGTTTTGTAATCCTTGAATCCTTGAAGGATCCTAGTATATCAAACTGAAAATTCTATCCTCAGACTTCAGAGACTTTCAGAAATTATTTATAACTTTATAAATAACATTTTGACGTATTATTTCTGGTTTCAAATTTTGTTCTACAGTTTTCTGATCTCTCTATATTCACACACCCACTAGGAAACCTTTGATTTGACAACAGTTTTTGTTTCTATTCCTTATCAAGTCACATCTGTTTTTCTTAAGACTTGTTTTTAGTAGCAGATATTGTGCCTTATGTCCTATTGGAATCAAAATAATCTGAAATAAAAATTTAGAAGATATTGAAAAAATTAGTACCTGATGTCAAACAAGTTTAATAGAATTATTTTATATAAACCTTTTAGAATAAAAAATTAATATTTCCAAATAATTAGAAAGGAATAGTGTAGTTATTTTTGAAATAGTAACTCAAGAGTGAGAGTCGGATCAACTTTTGCCTATGCATCCATTATCTTCAAAGCTAGCATTACTTTAAGGATTCTCTATAAAGCACAGCTTCAGGAGAAAAATTAACATAGGTTAGGAGATAAATATTACCCTTAGGATTAGTGTGAAGGAAGTATCTGAATTAAGTCATTGTCTTTTGTTGGTCTTATTTAGATAAAATACTCCCTGTCTCAGTTTTCAGAATTATGAATTAAAATGCTGATATCTAAATTCCCTGTTTCTACTTCTTAAAACTCATTTTCTCATCAGCCAATTATGGTCAGGAAATTGTTTCTACAACTTCACTGAAATTATGTTGTTACTATCATCAATAACCCTTTTAATTTGACAAACCAATAATCATTTCTCAGACTTCATTTCATTTCAGCATTCTGCAGTATTTGATATTATTTATCAATTCATTGTACTTAAAAAAAGATTATCTCTTGTCCCACTGGATACTTTTTTCTAATATGCTTTTTTTCTCTTTCAATTTTGTATGTGTTGGCATTCTCAGTCGTTCAGTATCTATACTGCATTGTTAGCTAATAACATATATTTCCATAAATATTATCCTTTGTCCTATTCTTCTCTGAAATTCAGACTACTTTAATCTACTTAATACATAATCTTTGATATTTAATATATATAAAAATTAAAGTTAAGAAGGCCTTATTTTTCTCATAGCTTGCTAATCTCAGTATTCTTCATCTATTGATAATTCCTGATAAATCCAATTATCCGTTTGTTTGTTTATTTTAATAATCTGGACCCTTCACACTAGCTCTGCCATAACTATCTTAGTATAAATAACTTTACCACAAAATTTGTGCAGTACAGAGCAAAACTAAAGCTTTGATTGTTACATGAACACATTTCTATTCACCTCTCCGCCTGCCTCCATGTAATAGAACTCAACTTGCACCTTCTCAAGGGTTTTTTGCTGTGACCAATAAATAAATAAAATTGTTCTTCCTCTATCCAGGCTTACTGTCTGTGAACCATTCTGAATGATAGTGAGGCAGGAGCCAGGCTATGTCCTTGAAGATGACTTGGCTAAAAGCCTAGAGACAAGATAGGAAAGTAAGTTTTCTTCTTACATCTCTCTCTGAGACATACAAAGCAGGAGCTCCCCCAGGAGCAAAGACCATAAAGTAAGGCAGCTAAGTCCAGCAAGACAGCACCACCCAGTCCAAACCACATAAAGCCAAAGATGGCACCACCCAGTCCAAATCATGTAGAGCTCAAGATCATCCCACATAGTCTCAGTCACATGGAAGCTAATGGAGGAAATCTAGCTCAGGAATCAGAAATGAAACCTGATCTGACCCCTCATATTAGTACCCCTGCTTATTACTGATAAAATCCAAATCCATCTCATGGCTATATTCATTATGATGATGCCATTTGAGGCTGAGATTTTGTGGTTGATTACAGAACAACAGTTGCTGAGTCTTAGTCCAGAGATAAAACAGGTCATTGTCCAGTGCTGATGTTGGAATCACAGTATGCCACTCCAGGGCTAAGTCAAGCCCTGCTAACACAATAGCAGAAAAAGGAGCTAATTATTTCCTTGGGAATTCCCCAAGTAATGTCTAAGGGACACAAAAATGGAGTTCAGTTCAGGATTCAGGTTGTGTGTGTGTGTGTGTGTGTGTGTGTGTGTGTGTGTGTGTGTGTGACTCTGGTTTGCACCTCATTAGGCCAAAGTGAATGTTGAGTCTGCTGCCTGGATCTAGGGCCATCCCATAATGGCTAAGTGGCAATTGTGCAAGAACCTAAAAGTTGTTGGTCTGACCAGATGAGGGGTTACTCTTTTGTCTATGCCAAGGGATGGCTGAAATGCCTCCATGAGGGTGACGACTGGACATGAATGGATGAAGCAAGTGTTGTCTGATATCTATTTTAGGTGTCCCATTGATAGTCCAGACTCTGTAGGCAAGAATGGGAGGAAAACAGAGCAAGCCCACTTTCCTAGCCCTCATGATCAGAAATTTTGGAAAGGTTTATACAGGTGATTATGTATTTAAGCTAATCCCAAAGAGGTTGGACACCCTGCATGAATTGAAATTGCCAATGTTTGAAGATTGGCCAACATAAGGCTCATTAGATCCAGGTGTCACTGATGCATTTGGGATCAAGTCACAGGCAGCTCAGAACATTTGGGTCATTTCCTTTACATTAACACTTGGTTCCAGTTGGTTCAAAACTGCCCCCCTCCAATGGCTGTGGGATCTGATCTGCCAGATATTAATCACCAAAATGCAGGGCTGTAGTGGTCAGCCAGGAAATCAGAGACAGTAATCAGGTGAAGCCAAATTACTGCCCATTTCAGAAAGTCCCCCAGAGGTTACAGACTTGCCACCACAAAATGTCTACTGGAGACTACAACAACTGCCAGCCTCACCACACCTTCAACACCTCCTCACCCATCACCACCTCCTCACCCATCACCACCTCCTGGCCAATCCAACCAACCATGCAAATCCAGCAAGGGGGAGCTCAAATCCACCATTCCCCTGTGCCAGACCCACAGACAAGTCCTCCCCCAGCTATGAATGAATATGGACAGTTGCAGCCCAGTCAGCCAACATCTGTGCTTCAGCCCTTTACTACAAATGACCTTCTCAATTAGAAACACCATACTCCTTCTTCTACTGAAAATCCACAGTACCTGGACAATATACTCCAGTGTATCTTCAACACACAATTCTACTTGGCCTAATTTTTGCCAATTTCTTCTGACTCTTATCAACACTAAAAAAAAAAAAAAAAAAAAAAAAAAGACACTGCATTTTGAAAACAATAGCTTGCTTCACCGAGAAAAATTCCCCAGCCAAAGCCATAGAATCCTCAGCCTTATATTCAAGAACACCTACCAACAACAGACCCCCAACAGAACCCAAATGATCCCAGAGAAAGCAAAACTACAAGCATACCAAGAAGGCCTCCTTCAGGGACTTTGAAAGGGGTGCTCCAAGGCCACTAACATTGCCAAAGTTGGAGAGGTCCTTCAGAAGCCTGATGAGAGTCCTAGTGCCTTTTATGAGCAGCTTTGCAAAACTAATCACACCTTTACTCTGCTTGACCCCAAAGTACCCAAAAACCAATGAATGGTTAACATTGCCTTCATTAGTCAGAGCTCTAGTGGCATCTGTTGCAAGCTATGGAAGCTGAAGGAATTTGCAGGAATAAATGCTTCCCAACTCCTTGAGGTAGTAAACAATGTCTTCATTAACCAAAACACCAAAGAGAAATGGAAAGACGATTGGAAAATGTGACAAGATCTGACCTCATCACAGCAGCATGGAATGCAGTACTTCATGACAAGCCAAACCAAAATGATTTGATTGATAACTAGGCATCCAAGCAGCCAATGGTCCAAATGTCAGGGAGAGAGGAAATCATCAGTTCCTTTTTTACTCTGAGGCAGAACATCTAGTGGTAACTAGTACAATGGTCCCTTCCCCCTTCAATAACCAGTACATTAACATACTTGAGGCAACAGAAAAAAGCCTCCCAGTGGATGGTTTTTACCCCCTACCAATGCACCTTAGGGGAAGAGAAGCAATTCACCATTTTCCATATATGTAATACTGTCTGGTTCCACTGCTGGGTCAGGACCTCCACAGAAAACTTAGAGCAAACATCACCTTTACAGATGAGGGCAAAATAAAGTTTTCAGCGCAGACCTATCAGCTAATTTTCTTCCTACAAATGCCCCAAGAAGAAGAGTGGAGACTGTTTGAGGTAAAAAAAAAAAAAAAAAAAAAAAAAGGGATTCCTTCAGCCCAGAGGCTGCAGCTTGGTAGCTGAGGATAATATACCTGGAATGGTCAAATTCCAGGCACTGGTAGTCATTGAACTTTGCCCTGACATTTGATCAGTGAAGTTATAGCAGGACAAACAACGCTGACTGGCCATAGAGTGGATTCAGACTCACTTAAAGAGACTTTGACATCATAGTATCATCATGGTGTATCGGTTCCAGTGGAACTCTCCTCTTGCCAGTTAAAAAGCTGGAAACCCAGGACTACTGACCATTGAAGGACTTATTAGCCATTAACCAAGCCACTATCACCCTGTATCCTACCATGCCTAAACCATACAGGTTCTGTAGTTTACTCCTGGCCATCATGACATAGTTCACATTACTGAACATAAAAAAATGCCTTATTATCCATTTGACTCTTGTGAGCCAATAACTATTTGATTTTGAGTGGGAATGACCAATACTGGAATCAAAAACCAATTCACCTGGACCCAATTGCCTCAATAATTTAGGAAGTCCCCCATCATTTTTGGAAAGCTGTGATTTATGACCTCAAGTCTTTTCCTTCCTGTTCTTTGGGTTGCACCCTCTTCCAATATGTTGATGACCTTCTCCTTGGATGTGAGACTCTTGAAGGATGTCACAAAGGAACAGGCCGGCTACTCTTCCTCCTAGGTGACCTGTGTCACACTCCTAGAGCACTTTAGTTATAAAATCTCTAAGAAGAAATTCCATGCCTATCAACAAAAAGTGAAATATCTGAGGTTCACCATCCAGGAAGGGGGAAGACTATAGGAAGTAGGACAAAAAGAAGCAGTACGCACTATCTCAATGCCCACTAAATGGAGAGTCCTCCAGGAATTCCTAGGAGCAGTAGAGTTCTGTCACATCTGAATTCCAAACTTTGCTGTCATAGCAAAACTCCTCTATGAATCTATAAAAGGGGAAGATAAAGACTACTTCATATGGGAAAAAGAGCAGCAACAGACCCTTAAGCAACTCAGAAGGCTACTTAACCCCCCCCCCAAAATGGATGCTACTGCTCAATAACCTCATCACCATTCCTTACGAGTTTGGGCCAATTATTGTATGGGAGGAACACAAATTCACTCACATTGGATGAGAAAACCTTGAAAAGCTTATCAGTCAGTACTATTACAAATGCCACTTGGAAGCTTTAGCAAAGAAAATTGCAGCAATGTGTGAACTGCAGTAGAAAAAATGCCTAAGCAACAGCCTGAACTCCTTCCTGGAATACAGGTTCTTGGAGCAGTCCCCTTTGAAAGTATATGAATTGACTTTTCTGAATTATCAAAATATAACAGATATTGATACCTCCTAGTCATAGTATGCAGTCAGACTAGATGGGTAGAAACATGCCCCTGCCAGAGAGAATAAGATACATTCCCACAAAGAGAACAAGGTATTCTCCCTATGAGATAATCATTGTTTGACCCCCTCCTAGTCTCAGAAGGCTTCCAGAAAGACTGCATGAAATAGAAGAAAGAAAAGTTCATAAGCTTATGAGGGAACTGGGAAAGGTCACCAATCACCTACATAGATGGGTACTAAATAAATCACCTTAGTTTAACCACCTTAGTCCATCCCGATGAGCCCAGTGATTTAGTTTAGGTTAAGGACAGGGATCAGGCTCCCCTCAAAGTAAAATAGAAAAGGACTTTCACTGTTATTCTTACTACCCCAACAGCTTTAAAAATTGAGGATATTGTAGCCTGGATTCATCACAGTTGCCTAAAACCAGCAGCCCCAGGGCCAACAACCTCAGAGACCACTCAGAGTCTTCTCACAGGACACCTGGAGAGAAAAATTCTGAGAAAGACAATCTGCCCTGGTCCAGCCACACCTGGAAGCTGACTGGTGCATGCACAACAGAAGGTTGAGAAGCATCACATATCATGCCACAAAATTGGACTCTTAGTTTTATGCTGTAAGTGCTTTGGGATTGACTTTATTAGTGGTTTTTATGGTAGTCTTAATTTTAGCACTTAGGTGTTTGCCCAATTTGACTTTGCATTGGTAAGATGAGGAAACAATTGGCTGTTTTCATCCTGTATGTAGGACTATTAGAGTTGGTGCAGCCAGCCTTTACAATCTTCACCATTAATGTGACCAAAACTAGCAGCAACTTTAATGCAAGTCAGGTTATACCTTGTGGCAGCCTGAAAACCCAATGACAACTCACACAGGCATACAGACACCTCTGCCCTGAACCATGTTCAGTTTACACTTAGACTTGATCCTGCCATAGTTAGGACAGTGTCTGGTAGACCACCAAATACCAAGAGTAGACAGTCAACATGAAATGAGTAACCTTATCATAAAAAAAAAACTTAATAGCTAAAAATCATCCAACTCTATATGCCATTATTATGGCTCTGACTGAAAATAATTTCAAAAATTGAGAACTTCTCATTAAGCATGTGGAGAAGTCTTAAAAGAAGAGTCTGAGGCAGCAGCCCAGCTATGTTCTTGAAGATAACTCTTGACTAAATGTCTAGGAACAAGATAAGAAAACCAAGCTTTCTTCACAGCCCCCCTCTGAGGCAAACAAAGCAAGGTCTCTCCTGATAACTAAGACCACAGGATAAAGCAGCTATGTCCAGCAAGATGGCGCCACCCAGTCCAAACCATGTGGATCCCAAGATCATGCCACCCAGTCTCAGCCATGTGGAGGATAATGCAGGAAATCTAGTTCAGGAAGCAGAAATGAAACCTGACCTGAATCTTCATATTAGTGCCCCTGCCTGTTATTGATCTAATCAAAATCTGTCTCATTGTGGCTGTGAAACCTATAAAATGATGTCATTTGGGGATGAGATTCAGAGTTATTTTTACTGAACCTTCACCAGTAAATAAAGAAACTTGCTATCTTACCCCAGCCTCTGTCTCTTGTTCTCCAGGAACCAAGCCTCCTGCAACAATAATGAAGAAGGCTAGCAGGGAAGGATGTGACATATTCAAAGCTGTATCTACCCCAAGATCTCATGGGCCATAATAGGATTATCTCAAGCCCTGACTGGACACCACCAATAAGGTCAAACTTCTCAGACAGTCAGGACATGCTTGTTTCTATCCCAATACCACACATGAGTAAGTTGTCCTGTTCCTCAAACCACCTTTGAATCAGCAGTTCTCATAAAACTACCACTCAACAAATGACAGAAAAAAAGCACCATTAATGCTAATAAACTTGCTGATTACTTTGCCTTTCTTGGTAAGCTGAGTCCTTTCTTGCCTTCATCTATTCATAGGTCCTCAGTCTCATTGAATCCTTTAGCCTAGGCAGGCAAATTTCTTTTACATGTATCTTTATGTTTTATATAATATATAAATTTATATTCATGTATTTTTTTCAGTGTTAGTATATGTAGAGCCTTCCAATATTTAGCCCAGGTTAGGACATTGCTCCTAGGTCTTAAGTGTATTTGTTCTAACCAACATTATCTGGCTTTTGAACTATTTAATTATGCATATGAGATAATTATATTCCCAGTAGGGACATGAAATATAGTTTTATATATAATACTTATCCACTTTTTAATAGAAAAAATCCCTAAAAAATGAATTATATTTCTAGCCAGAATACAACTCCTAACATCATACTGTTTCCAAAAGATCACAGGAAAAAGATATTTCAATGAATCAATATAAATTTATCAATTTGTTTAAAAATGCATTATGTCATTATTTGGATACTTCTCTGAAGGTATGCTTGTAAAAATAGGAAGTATCTCAAAACTTTTGCAGATTATAGCCTTTGTAAATAAGCATGATCTCAACTAGCGTTGATTTTTTTTTTTCATTCTCACTTTTCACTTTGATTTTTGAGAGCAGTTATTTTCAGAAGTTTCAGCTAAAGTACTATGCTGTATTGAAGCATGTAAGGTTATATGCCATTCACACTGTATCAAAAAAGTAGAAATATCAGTTGAAAGCATTTCTTAAAGATAGACATAAAAAGCATTGCCATTTGAAGACATGGTGCAGCAACAGACTCTTTGAAGATTTATCTTTTTTGTGGTTGTTTTTAGTGATGGATGAGATGCTTTTGCTCTATCATAAAAAATGGTTTTTAGTGGAAAAATATTATTTGAGAGAAAATATAATTTTTATTATTGAAAGTATATAAAAACACTTCTTGTTTTTAACATTTCTCAACTATTTAAAGGGTAATTCTAATAAGAATTGAAAATATGTTTTTTGAACAAAAATTTAATTTGCCATTTCAAATTTTTCAAATAATGTGTTGATAAAATGTGGTGGTATGTAAATAAACAACTTACTTGAGAAGTATGCTGAGGCTTAAACAATCAACTAATTAAATATTCTTAAACTAATGTATAATTATGCATCTGAGTAAAGCTCTTCCATTGAATCTGTCATTTCTCATAATCATGTCACAATATATTAATTAAATTGCAGTCCATACCTTTATGGATTTTACATGATATTCAGAAGAATAAATATATATGTGCCAGTGCAAAAAGTTATTTATTTATTTATTTATATTTATTTTGTGGAACTGCAAATTGAACCCAGGGACATTCTACACACTACCAGCTCTATTTTTAATTCTTTTTTTTTGAAACAGTGTCTCAATAAATTACAATGGGACTCATCAAGTAGCTGACCCTGGCTGTGAACCTGTGATACTCCTGTCTTAGCCTCCCAAGTACTGAGATTATAAGCATGAACTACAATGCCGAGATGCAAAAATATTTTAGTATTTAAGAGTTAAAGAAAACAGAAATTTTCAACTTAGTTGCTTTATATAAAAATGTATTCTTAATAACAATATAATATCCATTATCATATTTCAAAGAAAACTGGAAACCATGTATTTGCCATGTATGACTATAATTTTTAAAATGCTTGACTTTTTTATTGCTTCTTTTTTTCTTTTTTTAAATTTTATTGCTTATTTTTTACAATACAGAAATTATATATACCTATATCTATATCTATCTATCACATTATATCTATTATCATATCTATAAATATGATACTTATCATATTTATATATCTATAGATAGATATATACCTACATACATTGATAGATAGAATGGAAACCATGTAGATAGACAGATAGATAGATGATAGATAGATAGATAGATAGATAGATAGATAGATAGATGTTAGAGATAGAGATATAAATATAGATAGACCTAAGTATCTATAAATGTATAATAGTGTATTAAATAATTACATTAACAATTAAGAAGGAAAATATTACCATATGACACCTATAATATTTAGAATAATTAAAATTTTATTATAGCCCAGATACACTCCATTTGTCAGGAAAATTTGGGTATTTTCTTCACAATCTTGGCAATGAAACTAAAACACATTACTCACTGGATTCACATTTCAGGCTACATTAACTAAATATGAACTCAAACTAAAATGATGATTATATATGCAGACCTATCTGAAAAGAATATCAGTAATTCACACCTAATGAGTAGCAAATAGAGTAACGTCTTCAAAAGAGGATTCATAGTGATGCATTTTAGCCTTCATATTCATTTATGTACCATGAAAATATGCTGTTTTTTTCTATAGCTGTCATTTCAAAGAAATTATTACATAGACTAAGAAAGAATGATGTGTCTCATTTGTATTATGCTTGCAAGCTTATATTCAATATCTCATTTAATCTTATCATCTACTTAATGAAATCAACGCTATTATCTACAATTTACAGGTAGAGCAATATAAGCAAAAGAATCAATTTATGGTTACATGTCTAGACTAAACAGGATATAACACAATTCTGTCATTTTCAGCCTTAATATGTCTATTGTTTAATTTCTGTATGGTTTCTCAAACAGATACATCTTGTCATTTGAGACCAAGCTAGATTTAATATAATAATATCTATGTACTTGAATAAATAAAATAAAATGTTGTTAGTATTTATGGATTTGAAAATTTAAACTGCTGATTTTTTAATGTAAAAATTAAATCCATATCTTTCATGATTAATATGAAACATGATTAGTTTCCCACAGGTCATTGAACTGCTAAAGTATTAGCTATAGACTTATAATTAGAGAAGAATTTAATTCATATATATATGTATATGTATATATGTATATATAATTTAGGCCTGCAATTTAGGCTTCAATAATAGAGGAATACAACATAAACAGAATTACCATATTCATCAAGGTTATCTTTTAGTGCTTCTGTTTACATGCTTAAAAAAGCAACTACAAAAACAATTTGTAGTACTCTTTTATATTTTCAGTTTTCATTGATATCACCTATATGTGGTTCTCTCTTCCCCCTGCTTGCTTTCTGCTTCTGGCCTCCGTGATACGGGGAACGGAGCCTTTGCTCTCTCTCTCTCTGTTTCCCACCACAACACTCTGAGCTCCACAGACATGGCCTGACATGGGAATCTTCAAAAACCATGAGCCAATAAATCTCCAATTCTCTAAATTGTGTGGTCATTTGTTTTGGATTACAACATTGAGAACTTTGACTGAGATAAAAAGATAATAAAAATTATATGACATACCTAATTTAAAGTCTGTAAGAAGTTTAAAAACTTGAATTGGCAACTGTCTGGGTTAAAATAGTTTATTTTAATGAAAGACCTGTTTAAAAAACTTATATCCATTACTTTAAAACACAAGATAAATTTCAAGTTGGATTTTTTCATAGATATAAACCCTCAACTTGTCCATTTGTTATTTACATTCTTGGAACAGATGTGGTCTTCTTTCAGTGGTTTGCAATTATATGTCCTTTCTAAACTAAATATTATAAATGTCAAGTGTTAATGTTTGGAGATTATATATATATATAAATATATATATATAATGTAAAATCAAAATTAATTTTTAGTTTTATTAGTACTTTTGTTTTGTTACATTATGTTAAATGAAAGCTTTAAAAATTTAAAATTATGTAAAAATAAATGATTACATATAGTAACACTATATGAAAAGAGCCAGCTCAGATATGACTTAATTGAAATCTTTTTCCACTATTCTTTTTAGCATTTAGAAATTATATTTTTTCATATGTAGTCTACTTTTATTTGCTGTCCAAAAAGCTAGCAACTAGTCACCTATTATTGACATGTGAAATCTGGCTTGTTTGAATTGAAGGTGCTGTAAGCATAATACCAGATTTTGAAGATGTACTGCAAAAAATACTCCTTTGTTATCTTTATGTTGATTACATGTGAAAATAGTACTATGTTGGATTCGTTGGTTTAATAAATGGACATCTTTAAATTAATCTTACAGACTTCAAATTAATATTATTGAGTTTCTTTTGTAATGACTGACAGAAATTTTAAATTTTTATTGTGTTCACATTATATTTTAATGAGACAGAATTGATACATGGAAAGTGTGTTGCACAAGAATTTTTTTTCTTTTTTGCAGTACTGAGGATTGAACTCATGGGCATTCTATCTCTGAGATATACCTCCAGCCCCATGTTTTATTCTTTATTTTGAAACAGGGTCTCACTAAGTTGCAGAGGGCCTCACTAAGTAGCTGAGGCTAGCAGTGAACCTAGATCCTCCAGTCTCAGCCGCCCAAGTATTGAAATTACAAGCATGCACCACCACACCTGGCTGTTATATGTATAATTTTTCTATTGTTTCAATCTATAATAATAGATATTAACATATATGTTACATATATAAATATAATCTCAGATTATTGTTTAATGTTCAAATATTGTCTTTTAATTGCTGGGTAGTATTCTAGATACTTAAGATACATGAGAAAAAATACAAATTGGAAATTATGAAGCTTACCCAAAATAAGATTATTAATGCAACATTTCATTGAATGTTAATATCTATTATTATAGATTGATATTTGGCAGCAAAGATATTCTAACTACAAACTAACTTTCAGGTGTTAAGAATAAAGCTGAAAGATAGTCTTGTCTACAACATAATAATTCAAATTCTTTGAATATTTCTAAGCTCTTTAGGATAAATTTGTATCAATTTATTACTAGTTATTTATCCAGAAATATTAGAAACAATTTCACTAATAATATTGTTCAATAGTCACAGGGAAATGAAAAAGAGAATGCAGGTTCACACAATGATAAATTTCAAATCTAATCCTATGAGGGATGAGTGGTGCCTGTCAGATGTTTCAGAAGCTTTTATCTGGGTGTGTGTGGTGAAGTGAAAATGTGGTAAAGTGAAAGATTGGAGACTGTGTCTGGGATCTTTATACCTTGTGTAGATAGGGTTTTGTGCAAGATCCTATGGGGGTGCCTGCTTAACCTTGAATATTTAAGCTTTATTGGATAGAGATCACTCCTATGTGTATGTGTATGTGTATGTGTATGTGTATCCACTTGTGTAAACCAGTTGAATATCATTGCTCTTTCATTTGTCAATTTTATAATCTTTTGTTCTAACTTCTATTTAGTATTTTATTACCTAGGCATTGAACTTGTGTTTGACTTAATCACATTCTTCAGTGTCAAATCCATTGCAAGCAAATGTGCAAAAAAAAAAAAAGTAATGTTATGTCTCTTGTGTTTTTTAATATTTTATTTTAATTTTTTATTGTTGCATTGTAATCTTGCATCTTGATGCACTTCAGGGTGATAGAGGCATACATGCACACAGCAGTCACTGAGCCTTCCCCCAGTTTTCACTCCACTCCCTCCCCTTCCCATCTTCTCATATTTAACATACTAAGTGCATGCATATGCACTTTTATGCATGTATACATCTCCATACATCTCCATTGAGGTAGTTTCTTTTTCAAGTCTTCCTCCCCACTCTCATCTTCTTTAGTTAGATCCCCTTCTTCACTTCAAAGTTTGTGTTCCTTTGTCTAGAGTCCCTCCTTTGTCCCATTTTTTTTCTCTAGCTTCCACACATGAGGGAGAGCATCTAACCCTTTATTTTTTGTGACTGACTAATCCCACTTAGCACAATATTCTCCAGTTTTATCTATTTCCCTGTAAATGATGTAATTTTGTTCTTTATGGCTGAGTAGAATTCAATTGGGTATATATATCACAATTTTCTCAAAATACTTATTCTTTTTTTTTTTTTTTTTTTTGCAGTACTGGAGGTTGAACTCAGGGGCATTCTACCTCCGAGCTATACCCCCAGCCCTATTTTTTATTCTTTATTTTGAAACCGAGTCTCACTAAGTTGCGGAGTGCCTCACTAGGTAGCTGAGGCTGGCCTCGAACCTGGATCCTCTGGTCTCAGCCTCCCGAATGCTGGGATTACAAGCGTGCGCCACCACCCCCGGCTTCAAAATACTTAGTTATTCTTATCACACACTCTAAATGTTATGTTATTGTGATCAATTTAGAATACATATTTCTCATATGCATAAAATATTTCATAAAACTTTAGGATTGTGGTAGATTTTAGACTGACTAGAGAAAAGAATCTTCAATTTTGTCTTAACTCTGAAATAAAAAAAATCCATCAATTTATCAGAAACAAAAAATATGTTTGAATCTAGATATTCCTTTTAATTCATTCAAAATATTTAGAGGAGAGATACCAAAAGAAAATGTTGAAAACTATGATATAAAACAATAGAGATGTAATCTAAGCCATGTATATGAATACTTTATTTTCAAGGTGAGTTTATTTATTTATTTTATTTATTTATTAACTTACTTATTTTCGTGGTGTTGGGAATAGATGTTGTCTTGTACAGGCTAGGCAAGCACTCCAAAAAAGAACAAAATTAAGTCATTTACAGGACAAATAACTGACCTGGAGAACATTATATTGAGAGTAGCCAGTCATAGAAAGGGAAAGATAAACCAGGCGTGGTGACGCATGCTTGTAATCCCAGCATTCGGGAGGCTGAGCCCAGAGGATCCGGGTTCTCGGCCAGCCTCAGCTACCTAGTGAGGCACTCTGCAACTTAGTGAGACTCGGTTTCAAAATAAAGAATAAAAAAAATAGGGCTGGGGGTATAGCTCGGAGGTAGAATGCCCCTGAGTTCAATCCCCAGTACCGCAAAAAAAAAAAAAAAAAAGAAAGGGAAAGATAATATGATTTCTGTTGTATTCAGAAGCTAGAGAGTGATTAGGATATGAGAGAGACTTTAGATAATGGAAGAGAAACTCCAGTGGATCAAGGGAGGTGGTATTGGGGAGGGTAGAGAGGAGAAATAGGAAATTAATGAAGGAAACACCTAGACTGACATTATATACATATGTGAAAATACCAATGCCAATTTTCGATAGCTTATATGGAAAAGGTGGTGGAGTGGTGAGGGAGACTGGGGAAAGCCTACCCCATGCTGCTCTATGCATATGTCACTATCATTATGATGTGAGACTATAATGCACAAATAAATGTATTTAAAATAAAAATAGAATAAACAAATTTTATCACAAGTAAACTTATTATCAAAGTAATATAAAATATGAGAAGAGGACAAAAATCAGTCAATAGCAGAGCAGTTATACTGTACAAATCTTTCCTCTAAATAGCTTACTATTTAGTAGGTAGAATTTCTAGACCTTTTTATTTAAATTATGAATCCAACACCCATTCATGCTAAAAGCACTACAGAGAATCGGAATAGAAGGAACATATCTCAAAATCATAGAGGCAATATACAATAGGCCTACAGCCAGCATCATATTAAATGGAGAGAAACTGCAAGAGTTCCCACTAAAGACAGGAACAAGACAAGGATGTCCATTATCACCTCTTCTGTTTAATATAGTACTCGAGA
>PVLC010010105.1:0-51623 GCA_004027655.1 Graphiurus murinus
GGTGTGTGTGTGTGTGTGTGTGTGTGTGTGTGTGTGTGTGTGTGTGTGTGTGTGTGTTTGTGAGAGAGAGAGAGAGAGAGAGAGAGAGAGAGAGAGAGAGACTAGAAATTGAACCCAGAGTCATTCTAACTCCATGCTACACCACTAGCCATTTTTATGTTTTTGTTTTTGAAACAAGGTCTTGCTAGGTTGCTGAGAGTCTCGTGTTGCTGAGGCTGTCCTTGAACCCACAATCCTCCTGTCTCAGCTTACCAAATATTGGGATTACAGGTATGTGCCACCATGCCTGGCTCCTCTGCAGATTCTTAAATGGTGGAAATTTGGTAATTCTTTCTCTCTTTTTTTCCTTTGTGGTACTGGAGATTAAACCTAGGGGCATTCTAACTCGGAGCTATACCTTAAACCTTTTTATTTTTTTATTTTTTTTGCGGCACTAGGGATTGAACTCAGGGGCATTCTACCTCCGAGCTATACCCCCAGCCCTATTTTTTATTCTTTATTTTGAAACAGGGTCTCACTAAGTTGCAGAGTGCCTCACTAGGTAGCTGAGGCTGGCCGAGAACCCGGATCCTCCGGTCTCAGCCTCTCAAATGCTGGGATTACAAGCGTGCGCCACCACGCCCGGCTATTTTTTGTTTTGAAACGGGGTCTCACTAAGCTCCTGGGTTTTGCACCATTGCTGAAGCTGTCCTTGAAACTGTGAACCTCCCATCTCAGCCTCCTATGTATTAGGATTACAGGTGTGTGCCACCACACCTGGCTTTGGCAGTTCTTTAGTTTCTGCTACATAGACACCCAAACTCATGGCCCTAAGCTCATCTTCTGAGGAGGGTGACAGGTACCTAGGCTGTACCTGACCCGCCTGGGTTTGAGTCCCAGCAATTCTTACAAGCCAGCTCGATTACCTTGGACAAGTCACATTCCTGGTCTGAGTCTCAGAGGTGACGTGATGTTCTAAATCACAGGGTCGTCTTGTATTACCAGATAAGAAAGCTCCAGCCTATGTTCACTAGTGCCTTCTTTGCAGAAATAGACAGGCTTACGGTCTAGGAAATCTGGGAAACAGGCTAGGAGGAAGTTATAAATCTTCAGAAAGTGTCTAATGGAAAGAAAGCCTCCCCCTCAAAAGACCTTTCCCTTTAACTGGAGGAAGTATGACATTCCTAAAACCACAGCTGAGAAGCTTGGAAAGCCCAAGTCATGGGCACTGGCTCTGGGTCTGGAACCCCCAGCCCACCTTTCCTTAACATGGCTGCACCCTCCACCGGCCACCTATCAGTACTGTGACCCAGGAGAGCAATTTGCTAAAGCATAATCCCAAACAACCAAAGGTTTCCAGCCAAAGACTTATGCCAAAGCCTGGCTTTCTAATAACAGGGAGGCCTGAAAGAAGATATGATGATTGGCGTTTTATTGTGTGATCCTCGCATCTCATTCAACCCTGTCCTCTTGCCCGGCAGCACTGCTCTGTCCTAACAGCTTGCAGATGCATATTGGAGAATAACTGCATCTATTTGCACAGAAGTCACGGTAAAGAGAAAAACAACCCAAGGTGTGTGTGTTTTCTCCCCTGAGCAGAAGCAAGGGCTCCGGGAACGCACGCAGCCTTGCTTGGGCACAGATGTCAGGAACGCGGCGCCTGTGAATCTGCCCAGGCAGTTCTGTTCTTGAATCATTAAGAACAACCGAGTGGGTGGAACAAGAGCATGAAATTGCTGTGTGCACTCATGTCTTGTTTATGGAGCAATCATTTCTAGACGTGTTTTCTTTTTTTTATGAAGACTCCTTTCTATGTTTGCCTGTTAACACACCACCTTTCTTCCTGTTCCTGGCTCTCCCACACCCACTAAAAAGAAACATTAAGAGTGTTACAAAAATCTCCGCAAATTTAAAGAATAGGTTATATTAAGTGTCTCTCTAAACCAGTTCCATTTAG
This sequence comes from Graphiurus murinus, assembly GCA_004027655.1. Classification (NCBI taxonomy): domain Eukaryota; kingdom Metazoa; phylum Chordata; class Mammalia; order Rodentia; family Gliridae; genus Graphiurus; species Graphiurus murinus. Next base: position 1,937 of record PVLC010010105.1, read on the forward strand.
TCAGTCAAAATAAATGATTTAGTAATATGAATAATACAGGTAACAATTGAATTTGAGCATTGTGTATTGTTTGGAAAGCTCAGAACAAAGGCGTCCCAACCATAAAAATCACTTTTCTTTTTCTATCATTTTGCGGTGAAGACCTTGTTAACCCAGTGAATTGAGAGTTCTTGTGATGCTAATTATTGGCAGTGTTTAATCAGTGGTTTCTATCCCTGCTATAAGATTCTTCACTGAGCCTCAGTTTCTTTATCTATAAAATGGGACTAACATCCATTTTATGAGGATTGAGGGTATTCATGTGCATGCTTAGGGTGTAGTAAATATTCATTGAACTAGAGTAGTTGCTGCTATTACTAATAGTGGCAATGTCTGAGTAAATAGGATGGAATAGGATTTTGCCAAATTCTGTTAATCTTCTTCTCCAGTATATCAACTTGGCACCCAGCAGGTACCAACAAATGATGGCTCTTAGGAACTTGTCATGGCAGTGATGTCTCCAGTTAGATCCCAGGCTTCCAGGACCCAGCAGTTTCCATCCATCCCCTGGCCTGCCCAGCTGCTCCCTCCCCAGCCCCAGAATGGGGTTGTATGTGGCTCTGCAGTGTTTACCATCTGGGCGGGCCTCACTCCATTGTTTTCTCTCCTACTGTTATTGTCCTGCCTGGCACATACCCCAGCCATGTTCTCTGTGACATATCCCCTTGCTTTTGGCTTCCAGCTTACTGCTGGAGGCAGAGCAGGATGGCATCAGGTGCTTTAAAAGAGGGAGAGATTGCATTACATTTTTTTCTCAGGAAAATGAACTTGGTTTTTAAAAAATGTTCTATGGAGCCAGGCGTAGTGGCACACACCTATAATCCCAGTACCTGGAAGGTTGAGACAGGAGGATCACAGGCTCAAAGCCAGCCTCAGCAACATAGCAAGACCCTGTTTCAAAATTAAAAAAAAAAAAAAAAAATGGCGAGGCATGTAGCTTGAAGATAGAATGCCCTTGGATTCAATCCTCAGTCCAAAAAATAAAAAAAGTTCCATGGAACTGATCTAATAACCTACCTAGTTTCAGCTGGGCATGGTGGCACATGCTTGTAATCTCAGTACTTGAGATGCTGAGACAGGAGGATCGCAGGCTCAAAGCCAGCCTAAGCAATTTGTGAGGCACTCCACAACTTAGTGAGACCCTGTTTCAAAATAAAGAATAAAATAGGGCTCATAGGTAGAATGCCCTTGGGTTCAATCCTCAGTACCACAAAAACAAACCAACAACAACAAAAAAATTAAAACCTAGTTTACCTGATCGTTTCTCTTCTGTCTGCTCTAATTGCAAAGAATTCTTTCAGAACAATGGCATACAGCATTAGTGCTTTTGTGTAGGCTAGTGAGGCTGCATTTACACAGGGTTCTGATACACAGAAAGGCTTCTTTGATTTACCCACAATGCAAACAGGTACTAGGAAAACCTCCCCAGCAAGCCACGGCTGGTCCTGGAGAAGACCTAGGAAGCCCCTTGGAGGCCATGATCTGCCTAGGAGGGCCTTGCAATTTGCCTTTTGATCTGAAAGCCTGTCTGGCCAACATTCGGTGTCCAGGACAAAGTCAACTTCAGCAGTGCAATCCAGGCCACCATGCCTGCTTTCTTCAGGCTCTGGGGCTACTGCTGTCCACACTGCCAGTCCCCAGCCACACGTGCTCCAGGAGCCAGTGACCCCAAGAGAACTGAGAGTGGTGGCCACACTCTTCCAAGAGAGCAGTAATGCTGTCAATCAACTGGCACTTAATTTCTAGTGCATTGCAAAAGTACCATTTACCCTGCAAGCTTCAGGTTGAGCAGCAGGTAGGATTCCAAGTTAAATAATGCAAGAAGAACAATTCTTGGTAAGGATTTTATGCCTCGGAATTTAAAACAAAGCAAAAGAGACCAAACCTGTTTTTATATTGATTGCAAATACTGTAAAGAAGGAATTTCTTTCCATTAAGCTCCTTTAATGAAGCCACATGCAATCTGAGTTGACAGGTTCTGGAAGCCTGCTACATCTTGTGACACAAATGGAGCTTCGTGATTATACCTGATTGGAGCTGGGCCTCTGCAGGCTGCTCAGGCTAAGTTTGAGCCACACTGACACTGTCCTGCCAATAAAGAGATGCTCTCTAGGGAAAATGGGTGGAGTCAGGCTGAGAAGAACATGGGGTGGATGGACCATGGGGGACAACAACAGTGGCCCTGGAACAGAGAGGCAGTTGGCAGAGAGAAGGTCAGATGCTAGTCTGCTGCCAGGAGATATTTATGGCCTTTCCTAGACTTGCAGACCTTTGGTTTAGAAAATCATGTTGAACTTCCAGACAGGAGAATCCAGGTTCACGGCCAGCCTCAGCTACTTAGTGAGGCTTTCCACAAGTTAGTGAGACCCTGTTTCAAAACCAAAGAATAAAAAATAGGACTGAGAGTGTAGCTCAGAGGTTGAATGTCCCTGGGTTCAATACCCAGTACTGAAAAAAAAAAATCATAGTGAACTTTTGATTTCTAAGAAGGATGTTCTGGTCAGTATTCTTATAGCCGTAATCTGAAGACCTGACCATGTAACATAGAGGAAGAAAGATTTATTTGCTCACAGTTTAGTCCATGTGAGGCTGGGGACCGTGGATCTCAGGGCACGGCCATGGGAGGCAGAGAGAGGGAGAGCACATGGGCTGTGCTCCCCATATCATGGAGGCTGGAAGCAAGAGAGAGAACTGGGGGAGGAGCCACCCCAAGGTTGCACTCCCAGGGATCTACACCCTCCAGCCACACTCTACCAGCCCAGCCAGCACCCAGGTGAATCCATTACAAAGGATTTATCCACCACTGGGATTACAACCCTCATGACTCAATTACATCAACCCCAAATATTAATAAATGGGCTCTCTAGGGATATTTTATATGTAAATATAACAAAAGGTCATGAAAGGAAGAAACAACTTCATGTAGACATGTAGTTAGAGTTTCAGTGGTAGGGTCTGTTATTTAAATTCCTTATAGAACACAAAAGTGCTAGTAAATAAATATGACCAAAATTGCACAGTTAATTTCTATAATAAGAGTAGATTGGAAGCTGGGTATGGTGGTGCATGCCTGCAATCCCAGTATTTGGGAGGCTGAGACGAGGGGAGCACAGATTTGAGAGCAACCTCAGCAACTTAGTGATACTCTCAGCTACCACCCTACTTCAAAACAAAAGATTTAGCCAGGTGTGGTGATGCACGTTTGTAATCCCAGTACTTGGGAGGCTGAGACAGGAGGATAACAGGCTTAAAGCCAGCCTCAGTAACTTAGCGAGGACCTGCACAACTTAGTGAGACCCTGTTTCCAAATATGAAATAAAATTGGGCTGGAGGTATAGCTCAGAGGTAGAATGCCCCTAGGTTCAATACTCAGTGCCATACGCACACACACACACGTAGATTGGCAAGCTGTCCAATACAACATTCTGTGATGGTAATGATCTACCTCTGGACTGGCCAATAGAGTCACCACTGTCCACATGTGGCTATTGAGCATTTAAAAAGTGGCTAGTGCACCTGGAGAACTAGGGGCTATGGTATCAGATCCACAGTTAAGGGGATTAAGGTAGAGCAGAGCAACCTCCTTGTTTGTCTAAATCCCAAAATAGGGAAATTCAACTCATTTTCTAATGAATTTGGGCTGAAGGAGTGAAACAATAATTTCAATTTGTATTGAAAAGTGCTTTAATTTCTGTCTAAATGTTGAACCATAATAGCTTCTCTTTTTCACAATTTCAGTGAGAAAAATATCATTTTGTGTTTCTGGAAAGTGGAAGTGCCATTCTTACCATGTGCCCACCATTAATAACTCCATCTTCTAGCCATGAAGGGCTTTCCTCTAGGCATTCTCCTATTGCTCATGACGTTGGGCTTCCCACCCTGATTTAGTAAATCCCTCCATCCATAGTTCATTGCATATCAACGTATCCATTTGTGAAATGGCCACTTCTTCTGTGAAATTGTGCTGATGGTTGTTCAGTATCACACTCACAGTAGCAGGTCTGAATCCCTCCTGCACCTAGGCAACTCCCCTGAGGGTAAAGTAGCTTCTGCACCCAGGTAGCTGGCACCAGGGCTGGAGCAGCACAAACCTTTCCTGCTGTCCACCCAGGGCCCAAGCTCCTAGCAGCCCCTGCAGAGCAGGCTCTGAGGTCCTGACGTCAGTCCTAATGAAACAGGAGCCACTGCGGGTTGGGACAGGTCAAGGAGGTCTCAGCCCCTAACCCACAGCCTACCTTGGCTCTTGTTTCAAAAAACCAAAAGAATTTAGCTTAGGAGACACAGAAATCAGGGTACAGTTTTTAATAGAAGGAGACAGGGAACGGCAGTAGGAGTCCTGCACTGGGAAAGGGTCTCAAAAAGGTCACTGCACCCTGTGCTTGCACTGAGCCTTGGGTGCCGCTGCTGCTCAGGAGGCTCAGCTGCTTCTACTCTGCATTACAGAGCTGCGAGCACTGCTCGCTGCAACTGTCCCTGCCACTTTTCTCTTCCTGCTCCTAGCTCTGCTCCTCTCTTTCTTCTAGTTGCTACTACCCCACTTCTCTCCTTGCTGCTACTCTCTGCCTTTCTTCTCCTTTCAGCAGGCTAGTTTATATATCCTGGCAACTCTCTGATTGGTCCTTAGATCAGGGCCCTGGTTGGTCCATTTTCAATCCTCTTAGGAATCCCTGATCAGTCTTGACCTTATTCCAGTTCGCCACCCTTTATCTTTTATAATTCCCTCATTCTGCTAGTATCCCTAACTGCCAGTAGGGAACAGGTTCAACAATTGCTCAAGCTGTTTCCTGCTGAGAAGGGTCAATGAAGGGGGAACAGCAGCTAGGGTGCAATAGATGGGGGCTCAGGGCTCAGGACAATCAAGGGGACCATGGTAGAGTTTTTCCAGGGCTGTCATCTTTACTCCATCTGGGCACTATCTGTAATTGAATCACCTCCAGTCTGGAAGACACAAACCTGACAATTGTGTTAAGTAGACATGGACCAAATAGCAAAACAACCAAAACCAATCAAAGGGAGGATCCAAGACCAAATTGATGATCTTAGAGATTGAAATAGGGATTGTAACCATCCTGGTCCAGAACCAGCATTGTCCCATAAATTGTCAAAATTTTTGATGTTGTGTTTGGTAGTGTTGTCCTCAACTTGGGAGGGGGTATTTCTCCAGAAGCAACGTGTCTCATTAAGCAGAGCACAGGTACCTCCCATTTTGGCTGTTAGAACATTAGTGCCTGACATTTTGGGAGCACTAGAGAGGCAAGAGAACTAAGGGGCTCTGCTGGGCTTCTATTGCCCCTGCAGTTGCTTTCCAGGACTGGTGTACTTAGATGGTGAGATTTAGTACTGAGTGCTCAAGAACTGAGATACCAGCAAACCAGAAGAAGCCTCTAGCAATAGCCTGCCCTATCCTTGGTACTTCCAGTAGAGGGTGATCATGGGCGTGTCTGCTCAATCCCAGTCTGACAAGTTGGTACCTAACCCCAATGGGGCTTGGAGAACACTTTGTTGGGTATAGTGTTGCAGGGATTGTTCTAGGAAAGAGCCAAGGTCAGGAAAGATGCCAGAGGCAGCCATTTGGGAGCTGTTAAGAAACTACACTGAAGGGACAGGTGTGCAGTGGTACAGCAGCCATGCCAGGTGAGGGGTAGAGATAAGCACAGCCAGGACCCACAGAGAAAGTAAAAACCTGTACCCACTAGTGCAGGGTCTTCTAAGTTCCCGGGGTGGGAGTGGGGGTAAAAAAGTGTTGTTTTGGAGGATATCAAACAAGAACTAAGAGTTCTGGTTGTGTCCTTAAGATTGAGGTCCAGTGATTGTCTTTGGGAATTTTTGTCAACAAAGTGGTGGGGACTTGGAATCACAGGATTTAGAGGCACAACCACCTCATTAATGAGGCATAGGTCTTGCACTAGTCTCCAAGATCCACTGAGGTTTTGTACACCAAGGATGGGGCTGTTACAAGGACTATTACAAGGAATCAGCAGCTGCTGGTTTTAAAGATTCCTAATGTTGGGAACAGCTCTTCTCAGACTTGCAATGTATAAAGGTATTATTTCTGTTGAGAGAAACAGGGGGAGTCCTTTAGATGACTGACCACCAATTGGGCTATAAAACTCAACCTATCTTGTCTTTAGTGGCCCATACATATAGGTTGATTTCTACTAGTGGCAGGTAGCATGGAACTTTGGATTAAACAGCATTTTTGCTCCAAATTGGGCGGAATGCTTCCCAATTGTGGAGGATGCATTCCAGGGGACTGCAAGCCTTAATGATGTCCCTGCCCTTGGATTAGTGCCCAAATTCAAGCAGGATTCTATGAGATGTCCCTGCCCTTGGATTAGCATCCCAGTTCAAGCAGGAACCTGATCACAGAAGCGTCCCTCTAGACCTCTACGTGGTAGGACTTAGCTGGCACTTTTACCTGTGCTTAAAACATTGCCTCTCACAGTCCAGCCTGGAATCTCTATTTGTTTGACAATGGAAGTGAAAAACGATGGAAGATATCTGATAGCCCTTCTTGAGATGATTAGCATTAATATTGTTTGTCGAAAAGTAAGCCTGCTTCAAATTGCTTATGCATTTATCTGCCAAGCTGAATGAGGCTCTGGTGGAGGTCTTAGATATGAGAGGTGCACCTCCCTCTTAACTGACCCTAGAACATCAACCAGGGAAGGAAGGTCCTCAAGAGTGTATAACATGTCCAAAGATGGAGAAGGACTAACCCTAAAGGAAAACCCTGGTCTAAGAAAAGGGAAGGAGGGGGGCCTTGTGTGCCCTCATAGAAACGAAAAGGTAGACATAACAATAATTGGACCCATTTGCTGCGAGACCTGGAGATTAAAGCTCTTACCTATATAATTTGTTCTATTCCAGACCAAATTCTGTGTGTGTGTGTGTGTGTGTGTGTGTGTGTGTGTGTGTTGCTGAGGATTGAACCCAGCGGCATTCTACCTCTGAGCTATACTCCCAGCTCTATTTTTTATTTTTTATTTGGATACAGGGTCTTACTAAGTTGCTGAGGATATCTTCTAATCTGTGATCCTCCTGTCTCAGTCTCCCAATTATTGGGATTATAGATGTGCACCACCACACCAGCTCCAAATTACTTCTTGTGCCAATAAAAACATCTAAGTTCTCATTGCTACCTCATCAAAGCATTGACTGAATAAAATTATACAATATCCAGAACCCAAATTCCCAGCAACCTAGACCCAAAGGCAAAGCAAATCCACAGTTTTCCTTTAATCCACACACCCGAACAAGTTATCACAGACATTAAGAAGCTAAGAGCATTTTAAAGAATGCATCCATTTCCCCTTACTCAATTTATCTCTAAGTCATTTATTGATTATCCCTGAAAACTAAAACACTAGGCTAGCATCGTTAGCATCTGAAGCCATTTTTCCCCCAAGAGAAACACAAACACAATCCTAATTAGCTGGTCACTTAATTATATTGACAGCAGTGGTGTGGACCATGACCTCTAGGCAGCTGGGCATGCCTGTGTCCAAGCACCAAAAACTAAAATGGTGTTTGTACATGAACTATGGGGAATAATTCTTTCACTAAAATGGCTTTTGTTGGAGTGGTAGGCAACCCCATGGCACCCATGATGGCAGCAGCTGCAAACTGGCATCCAGTTTGGCATAGGGTACCATGGAAACCAGGCTGGTTTACAAACTGTGCCCGGCCCTCTGCTCCACTGTAGGGACACAGAAGGCTCCATAAAGAGCTCCCTGACCCTGCCATTTGATCTTCTTCCCCACTCTCTCATGGGCAGCAGCGGCACTGTTTCCCTCATCCGCAGCACTGACACATCAGCCACGGGGAGACGGCCTGGACCCCCACCAAGGACAAGGGGAACTCCAAGGTGGGCTTTCCGCAGCCCTTGTGCTCTCTGGCTTGTCTCCTTTCTTGTACATGCCATGGCCACCACACCCACCACCAGGTAGTGCATGTGCAGTGGAGGGAATGGAGGCAGGGTAGAGACAGCTAAACAGGACATTTAAAAAATATTGACCAGAATCAGAAATTTTTATTAATTTGGTGAATTATAATTTTACACCATATTGGAGTGTAGAGTGTCAGACAGCTACATGTACATAGTTCTTGGTGCCCTCCCCACCATGTGCCTCCTCCTTCCCCCATATGTCTTAGATATTGAATTGGTAGTTTCATATACATTTATAGCATTGGAAATTTTTGTGTGTGTGTGGTACTGGGGATTGAACCCAGGGGCATTCTACCTCCGAGCTACATCCCCAGCCCTATTTTTTAGTCTTTATTTTGAAGCAGGGTCTCACGAAGTTGCAGAGGACCTCACTAAGTAGCTGAGGCTGGCTGCAAACCCCAGATCTTCCAGTCTCAGCCTCCCAAGTACTGGGGTTACAAGCGTGCGCCACCATGCCCAACTTGCATCCAAAATTTTTTTAAAAAGCATTTGAGTGGCAAGAAGATTAATGGTTCACATAATCTAGAGAAAGGTGAACCCCTCTGAGGCAACATTCCCAACCCCAACAGAAGGGAGACTCCCTCAGAGGAAGGCATTGCAAAACCTTTCACCAGCATTGTAGATCAATGGCTACCCTTATGGCTTTTACCCACTGGCAGGTGCCCAATGTTTGACAGATCAGAAGCTCCTGGATAGAAAGTGAAACACCCTGTCGGGCCAAAGTGAACACAAAGGACCAGCAGGGCCTTTCAGCTCTTTCTGGAGTAGTTCAGACCAAGCACTGACAATTGCACACTGCGGGTCTCTAATGTCCACAACAGACACTTGTACAGAAAGATAAAGGAGAAAAAGAAATATTTGAGTCATGAAACAGAAACTACTACAGGTTGGGCCAGGTCGAGGAAACTCCTGACCCACAGCCTACCTTTTGTTATTGCCTCCAACAACAAAAAGAATTTAGCTTAGGAGACACAGGAATCAGGGTAGAGCAATTAATAGGAGACAAGGAAAGGCAGAAGGACTCCTGCACAGGGGAGGAGTCTCGAAAGGGTCCCTGTATCCTGTTCTCAGTGCTCACACTGGGTCTTAGCTGCTGCCACCAAGGAGGTGCCATTGTTACTACTCTGCACGACAGTTCTTCAAGTATTGCTGCTGCTGCTGCTGCACTTCAGAGGTGCTGTCTGCTTCTCACTTTCTTCTGGTCACTACTGCCCCTACTTCTCTCATCACTGTGACTCCACTTGTGCTGGTCTCTGCTTCTCTCTTGTCAGCACTTCTCTTCTTTCAGGAGACCAGCTTATATATCCTGGCAACTCTTCTGATTAGTCCTAAGATCTGGGCCCTGATTGGTCCTTAAATCTGGGCCCTGATTAGTTCTTGGATCTGGGCCCCGACTGGTCCATTTTCTATCCTCTTTGGAATTCCTGATCAGTCTAGACTAGAAGTCAGGGAGAGCTGCTGGTCCTGGCGCTGACTCCAGCTCACACCCCCCCCCCCCACCTCTTTCCTTTATCACTAGCAAGAGGCAAAGTTGAGGGGCACAGGTGCGGGGAACAAAGAAGTACCCTCCAGGGCACAGGCTGGAGGCAGCAGGCTAAGCCCTGGGAAGAAGAGGAGTGAGCAGGTTAAAAACAAACAACTGAAGCCAGGCATGGTGGCACACGCCTATAATCCCAGTGCTTGAGGGGCTGAGACAAGAGGACTACAGGTTCGAGGCCAGCCTTAGTAACTTAGTGAGACCCTGTTTCAAAATTTAAAAAACAGTTAAAGGTGTAGCTCAGAGGTAGAGGGCCCCTAGTACAAAACAAAACAAATGCCCAGTACAAACAAAACAAAACTGAAAGATGCAGGAAGCAGGCAGCTGGGAGCCCCATGTCTGAGCCAAACAATAAGCTTTTACAAATCCATAAAGTGCAAGCACCACGTAGCAGTACTCTCTGATGTCAGCTCTGCCCTGGTCTGGTGGAAAGCATCAAGGAATCACCTGCAGCAGTGACCCTTAAGGAGAGGGGAGGTGCCCCAGGCACCCAGGGATGCCAAGAGGACACATCAGACCAGACCGAGCAAGCTAGACAGGTCACCCAGCCAGGCCTGCCTAATTGATATAAGCTCCTAATGAGCAGGATAAACACCACTTGGGGCCATTTGCTGTGAAATGGACTGAGGTGTATGAGAAATCGGCTTCAGATGGGCGGAAAACACACACATCAGCAGAAAATAATGTGCTGGAAAAGTTTAAATTGAAGACGTGCCATTCTGAGTGTGCCGAGGCATTAATGCTTATGTAATTAATCATTTCAGATTTGAAGATTGGGATTTTTTCCATTTTACTTAATTAGCCAGGAGAGTCGTTATAGTACATTTTTCATGTCAAAAAGGCAGTGGGTTCTAAGAGAAGGGAGGGGGGCTGCAGGGGAGAAGGGAAAGGACATTGCATTACAGTGTGCTGTGGAAAGCACCAGGAACCACCGTCATCCCTTCCCAAATATAGGGAACGGGAATCCAGTACTGGGAAAAATGCACGGGACTTGCCCGGGGCTCCTGAATGCAAAATTCTGCAGATGCTCACATTTTTCAGAACCCACACTGGATCCCTGTGTTAGTCAGTTTCCCATCACCATGATAAACAACTTAAAAGGAGAACATATTTATGTTAGCTCACAGTTTCAGAGGTTCAGTTCATGGTCACTTTCCTGGTTGCCTTGGGCCTGTGGCAGCACAGTACATTATGGTGGGAGCACACGGCAGAGGCAGCTGCTCACATCATGGCAGTGAAAGAGAGGAGGTGGCTGGGGGATCTCAATATCCCCTTCAAGGGCACACCCCAATGAACTAGCCTCCTTCCACTAGGCACCATCTTCTAAAGGTTCCACCACCTCCCAGTAGCTCCACAGGCTGGGGACCAAGCTTTTAACACATGGGCCTTTGGGGGACATTTCAAGTTCAAACTATAGCAGCCCCTCACCAAGAGCTGTTTCCTGCTCAGCCAATGGATTTTCCTTTTGTAGAAAGAGGCAAGAAGGCTACAGTATGAACTTTGATGCCAAAGACCTGTTCCAGATATGGCTGCACCTTAGTCAGTAGAAACTTTGAATGAGTCCCTTTTCCTCTTTGTGCCTCGGTTTCCTGCTTTGTACAATATAAATAAAAGTAGTGCCTACCTCAGCATTCTTGAGAGAAGAAAATAAAATAAAGCATATATATTACTTATGTAGCACATATTGAAGCTGATAGCTTTTATCACCAGAGGAGCTGCACTTCCTTGTGGAACAGAACACCACACTTGACTTCTTCCCAAGACTCTGTGTGTGTGTGTGTGTGTGTGTGTGTGTGTGTGTGTGTTAAAATGTACCCAACAAGCAGGGTGTGGAATTCCAGTACTTGAGAGGCTGAGACAAGGCTTGCAGGTTCGAGAACAGCCTCAGCCACTTAGCGAGGCCCTCAGCAACTTGGCAAGACCTTGTCAAAATAAAAAATAAAAAGGGCTTGAGGTATAGTTTGGAAGTAGAACACCCCTGGGTTCAATCCTCTATCCTATCTATCTATCTATCTATCTATCTATCTATCTATCTATCTATCATCTACCTATCTCTCTCCCTCAGCACCAAACACACACACACACACACACACACATACACACACACACCCTAATATATATGTATGTATATCACAATTTACCATTTTAAGGGTGCATTCAATGCATTCAGTGCCATTAAGTACGTGCACATTGCTGTACTACAACCACGACCTCCACCTCCAGGACTTTTCTTTTAACTTCCCTACTGAAATTCTGTAGCCATCAAACACTAACTTCCTATTATAGTTTAAATTTAAAACGCCCTCCCAAACCTCAAGCATTAGATAAGGCACCCATGTTCAGAGGTGGAATTTGGTTGCTGGGGAAGGGTCCCTGGTGGCCAGGGACAGTGCCTCCACCCTCGCCCCCAACTGCTTGCTGCAACAGCTCCCTATTTTCCTCTCCCCTGCCACTATGAGCTGGTAACAAGCTCTCTTCTTCTCTCTGATCCCCATCGTCATTCCCTGAGAACCAGCAGCCCTGGCTCCTGCTTGGAAGCCAGTCTAATAGCAACTGAAATCTCCAGAACCATGAGCAAATTAATCTTGCTTCCTCTAAGTTTTGCATGTTCAGTGTTTGAATCACCACAGTGATAATGTTGATGAAACACTCCCCATTGAATCTACCATGGCTCTACTTTCTGTATCTATGAATTTTTCTACCCTAGAAACTTCAATATATCTATATTGTATAGATTTATACAATATTTGTCCTTTGTGATTGCCTATTTCACTTTGTATAATGTCTTTGGGGTCCATCCATATTGTAGCATGTATCAAAATGTTCTTTGTTTTTAAGGGATGAATAATATTCCATTGTATTACATGTGAATTTCCACTCATCTGTACATAGATGCTTGGGTTGCTTCCACCTTTTAGCTATTGTGAACAATGTGGCTATAAACATGGGTGTACAAATAGCTCTTTGAGTCCCTGCTCTCACTTCCTTTGGGCATATACCGAGAAGTAGAACTGCTTGGTCATAATTAATTCTTTATTTAAATTTATTTTTGAGGATTCACCACATCGTTTTCCACAGCCACTCTACCAGTTTATATTCCAACAAGCAATATGTGAGGATCCCTGCCAACACTTGTCATTTTGTGTTTGTTTCACAACAGCCATCCTGAGGAGTGTGAAGTGGTATCTCAGTGTGATTTTGACTTGCATTCCTTAACGAAGAGTGATGTCAAGCATCCTTTCACGTTTCCCAGAGCTTACTGATAGCAGATGCAAAAGGAAGAGTGTGGGGGAAACTCCTTCTGAGTATTCCGAGCATGAGAACATCTGAAAGTAGAGAACACAAGCTCCCTATTCAGGGTCAGTGCAGGCCAAGCCTGAGCATTCCCAAAGGTGACTGGTGGCTTCAAATCGCAGGGGACAGTGCAAGAGAGAGGAAGCTGGACAATGAAAAGGAGCTGTTTTGAGTAAGTAGCTAAAACTACAGACAGCCCAGTACACCATGGGCCAGTCCAGAGGATCCTCAGGCTCTTGTTTCTGGCTCAAGTGTGGGCCCGGCCACCCACTGCTCCCAGAACAGGCCCAGGCAGCTGGAGCATGAGCCAACATTCTTCACAGTCATCTTCCCACCCAACCCTCCCACCAGAAGCTCCAGGCCCAGGCAGCCCCAGGCTCCTCTGGGAATCATATGAGGACAGGGAGAGGCACTAACCTGTCCCTCTGCAGAGGCGGCAGTGCTGCTCCTCTTCTTCCGGTGGCTCCAACTCTCTCCAATGTCACTGTGCCTCGCTGCTTTCATTGTTCCCCCACGACCTGAAATTAACCTGTTTATGTATTTGCTTACTTCTCAGTCGTCCGTCTCCCCCTCTGGCTGTCAGCTCATGAGAGGAGGGACTTTGTCTCTCTTGCCTGGCACAGAGCAGGAGCTCAGTAAATATTTGTTGAACAAACAGATGAACTACCTCGATGTTTCCACTCGAAGGCTCCAGGTCCCTTCCCCATATCTTCTCTCGGACGCTGGGCTGGGCACCACCTCTCTGCTTCTCTACTTCTATTCTCAGTGCATGGCCCACTGAGGTTTTTTGTTGTTGCTGTTGTTTTTGTTTTGTTTTGTTTTGGTACTGGGGATTGAATTCAGGGAAATTCTACCTCCAAGCTACACTCCCAGCCCTATTTTTTATTCTTTATTTTGAAACAGGGTCTCACTAAGTTGCGGAGTGCCTCACTGGGTAGCTGAGGCTGGCGGATCCTCCAGTCTCAGCCTCCCAAATGCTGGGATTATAAGTGTGCGACACCACGCCTGGCTCCCCACTCAGTTTTTTCCTGGAACTATCTCTCTGACCTCCTCCCTCCCTCACTACTGGCCCTCAGCCCTGGGCTACTCCAGCTCATACTGTGGCCAAATCTTCTGTCTCTTCCTCCCCAGTTTACCTCAAAGCTTTTTCTTCAAGCCCTCCCTTTTTACCACATCACCCCCCTAACCAAGAATCTGTTCCCCATGCCTATCAAGTCTAAACTTTTCTGTCTAATTTCCTAAGTCTTCAAAAGCCTGAGGGCTCATGGGGTTTTGTGTTAATTCTAATACCCAGAGGTACTGAGGGTCCAAGGGAATCTGTGCTCACTCACCTAGTTCTGGGACTTTAGCCCCTTTGAAGCTAAGGCCTTAAGGTATGTAAATTCTTAGCCAGGTTTGGCACATGCCTGTAATCCCCGTACTTGGGAGGCTGAGACAGGAAGATCGCAGACCAGCCTCAACAACTTAGCAGGACTCTTAGCAACCTAGTAAGATTCTGTTTCAAAACAAAAAAAAATAAAATAAAATAAGAGTAGGAGTTTAGTTCGGAGGTAGAATGTCCCTGGGTTCAATCCCCAGTACAAAAACCAAAAAAGTATCTAAGAAATCATAATTAGAGCCGGGCGTGGTGGCACTTGGCAACTTAGTGAGACCCAGTTTCAAAATAAAGAATAAAAAATAGGGCTGGAGGTATAGCTTGGAGGTAGAATGCCCCTGAGTTCAATCCCCAGTACCGCAAAAAAAAAAAAAAAAAAAAAAAAAAAAAAAAAAAAAGAAATCATAATTATATCCAAAGATATAGTTTCAAAGATATACATTGTAGCTGGGTGTGGTGGCACATGCCTGCAATCCCAGGGCTGAGACGGGAGGATTACGGTTCAAGACCAGCCTCAGCAGTTTAGTGAGACTCTCAACAACCTAGCAAGACCTTGTTTCAAAACAAATAATAAAAAGGGCTGGGAGTGTAGCTTGGAGGTAGAATGTTTCTGGGTTCAATTCCTAGTAAAACACACACACACACACACACACACACACACACACACTGTGGTAGAAGAGTGGAAATAAATTATCTAATAAAAAAATAAGTAATTGTAGGGTTAGGGTATAACTCAGTGGTAGAGCACTTGCCTAGCATGCATGAGGGCCTGGGTTCAATCCCCAGCACTGCCCAAACAAAACAAAACAAAAAACAATTGATAAATAAATGATAACACAGATACAAAATAAAATGCTTTGAATCCATTACAAAGTCATGCTGTAGAATTCTGGACATTGGAAAGTATTATTAACACAGTGTTAAACTTTTTTTTAAGGTGGCAGGATTAGTTAAATGAGGAATGTGTGCATATATGCCTTTATCAGTTTGTACCTAACAAAGATGTATGATTACAATGCACCAATTAATAAAAATAAATAAATAAAATAAAATAAAGTGGCAGGATTAGTAAAGATATAATTCCAAATGCTAAAACAGAGGTCAAAATAATACTGGCTTAAACAAAACAGAAGTTAATGGAATCTGGGGCTGGCAAGAACTAGACAGAGTCAGGGCTGGGGTTTCCTCTTTTTGTGATCCATCATCCTCACCCACCTCATGGTCTGCAATGGCTGCTCCAGCTCCTGTCATTGCAGCTGTGGCGGGAAGAGGAGAATTTGAACACATCCCTTCTGCTCACATTCAACGGCGAAAATAACCACACAAATGAAACCAGAAAATGCCCAGTGAAATCATGGAGCTTTTGTACTAAAGGACTCAGGGAAAGCCTGTCTCACAGCAGACTGCAAAACAGCATGCCCCAGTCTGATGCATAGCAAGGATTGTAGCAGGGATGATGTGTGTGTGGGAGGTGTCGGGGGGTACTTGGGGATTGAACCGGGGGCATTCTACCTCCAAGCTATACCCCTGGCCCCAGCCCTTTTTATTTTTTTTATTTCAAAGCAGAGTTTCACTAAGTTGCTAAGGTTGGCCTCAAACCTGCAATCCTCCTGTCTCAGCCTCCCAAGTACTGGGATTATAGGCATGCACCCCCATACTCGGCTTTATTTATTTATTTATTTTCATTTTGAAACTAATTTGCAGAGAGCCTCCTTGAAGTGCTGAGGCTGGCCACGAACCTGTGACCCTCCTGTCTCCAGTGATGATCTCTAAAAGGTGATTTTTATATCTGTGTTTTTCTGTACACATTCTCTAATGCATATGTAATACTTTTGAAGTCAAGGCAAAATTTTTTTTAAAAAAAAGCCTCTACTATATTTCCTGTCTAATAAGTATTTGAATCTCTCTGAACCTCTGCCTCATTTCCTGCCAGGCCAGTGTCCTTGCAGTGCCAGTCCAGCCTGATACATCTTACCTCAGGGCCATTTAATCACTGTGTCCCAGGGCCCGAGTGCCGCCTGACCCCTCTTCCAGTTTCCCCATGCATTTCTCCTCCTCCTCCTCAGGTCAGTTTGCAATCCATCCATCCGCCCACCTCGCTCCCTCAGGAGAGATTCTGAACGATGTGTGCAGGCTCTGGGCCGTCCTGGCTCTCAAGTACCAGCATCACCCACATGCACACTGTTGCACTCCTGTTAAGCCTCTGCAGCCCCACCCTCACCCGTGTCTCATGGGAGCCTCAACAAGACTGGAAGCATCTAGAAAGCAGGTGGATGTCTCACACTCTGTGTCTTCCCTTTGGCCCCCTGAGCTAGCCCGGAGGCCAGTGTCTCTGTTTCTGCACAGAGAGGAGGAGGCAATGTCATGTCATTTCTGCCACACTGTTGTCAAAGAGGCTGCGATTGAGCAGTAGACAGAACTCCGTTCAAATATTTATGGGCTGCATCTCTGTAAGTGTGCAAGAAGGGGCGGGGCGGGGCCACAGCGAGGAGCCCCAGTTTCTAACGCCCCCAGGGCTACTCCACCTGCCTAGCCTCACTGAGCTTGTCTCCCAGTCAGCACTGAGAACAGAGCCTACGTCAGAGGTAGCTGCAAGCGGTACCAAAGACATTGCCTCAGCACCTAGGATGCAGTAAGATCTTCAGAGTCAAGTACCATTCATTATCATTTAAGTTTCTGCTAATCTGATGGAAAAAAGTTACATTTTGCCGGGTGTAGTGGGCCACAACTGTCATCCCAGTACTTGGGAGGCTGAGACAGGAGGATCACAGGTTCAAAACAAGCCTCAGCAACTTAGCGAGGCCCTCAGCAACTTACTGAGACTCTGTTTCAAAATGAAAAATAGAACAGGGCTGGGGGTGTAGCTCAGAGGTAGAATATCCCTGGGTTCAATCCCCAGTACCCCCCCCCATCCACACAGACAAGTTACATTTTATTGTTGTTTTAATTTGCATTTCTTGAATCACTAACTGACTATGGCGACTTCTCCTAAGAGCGTTGCTGGCTTCCCAAGGACATACTGTTCACGTGGCCAACATGACCGTCTCCTCTAAGTGCTCAGCGGAGCCTCCTGGTGCAGGCCTGAGCCTTCTAGCAGAGGCTGACCCAGGAAGGACCTGTACTTGCCACAGTGGCACCTCCGGGGGACCTTGCCTACTCTCCAAGTCACCTGCTCCACCCTCAAGGCTGCCCTGTGGCTGGACTTAGAAAGCTAGGACATTTGAGTGAGAACTGAGAGGCTTAGTTTTCCCAAGGATTGGAAACCTGACGGAGGGTCTCTGAAGACCTGGGTTACTCCCCAGTTCAGCTGTAGGATTGCCAAACCCAGCAAATGATAGTACGGGGATGCTTTGCTAAATTTGAAGTTTAAATAAATAGTAAATATTTTTTTAGCATAAGTATGCCCCAAATACTGCATGGGATATACTTATACTAAAAATTTTTATTAAAAATTTTCATTATCTGAAATCCTAATTTAGTTGAGTATTCTACATTTTATCTGGTAACTCTAGCTACCAGATACTTCAAGTTTTGTTTTTGTTTTTGGTACTGGGTATTGAACTCAGGACTCTCTATGACTGAGCTATATCCCCAGCCCTTTTTATTTATTATTTGAGACAGGTTCATTAAATTACCCAGGCTGACCTTGAATTTGCAATCTTCCTGTCTCAGCCTCTGGAGTCACTAGGTTTATCAGGTTCTTTACTAACTTAGCCTGCTGTATTAGTTTCCTATTACTGCCCCCAACAAATAGCTATAAATCAGTGGCTTAAAATAATACAAATTTACAGCTGGGCATGATGGTGCACACTTGTAATCCCAGTACTTGAGAGGCTGAAACAGGAGGATCCCAGGTTTGTGGCCAGTCTCAGAAAAGGGGTGTGGCTCTGAAGTAGAACATTCCTGGGTTCAATCCCAAAAAACAACCAAATAAATAAAACACAAAACTTACTCTCTTACAGTTCTGAAAGCCAGAGAGTCCAAAATCAGTTTCACTGTTCCAAAGTCAAGGTGTTGAGCTGTTGGTTACTTTGGAGGGTCTCCGGGAGAACCCATTTCCTTGTCCTTTCCAGAGTCTAGAGGATGCTTGAATTCCTTGGCTTGTGGCCTCTTTTTCCATCTTTAAAGTTTTCAGTGTAGCATCTTAACATTTCTGGTGTTAGCCGGGTGTGGTGGTTTACACCTATAATCCCAGTACTTGGGAGGCTGAGAAGGAGGCTGGCAGATTCAAGACCACCAGCCTCAGCAACTTAGTGAGATTCTCAGTAACCTAGCAAGATCCTGTTTCAAAACAAAACAAACAAACACAAACAAAAGGAGATGGAGGTGTAACTTGAAGGCAGAATGCCTCTGGGTTCAATCCTCAGTTCCACAATTCTCTGGTGTCAGCCAGGTACAGTGGCACATGTCTGTCATTCCAGTATTTGGGAGGCTGAGACAGGAGGATCACAGGTGTGAGGCCAGCCTCAGCAACATAGAAAGACCCTGTTTCAAAATAAAAAATAAATAGGCTAGAGGTATATCTCAGAGGTAGAATGGCCCTGTTGCAATCTCCAGTACCACAAAAAAAAAAAAAAAAAAAGAAAGAAAGAAAGAAAGAAAAAAAAGAAGTCTCTGGTGTCTGCTGTCTCTCACACTCTAACATTCCTGCTTTCCTCTTAAGAGGGCCCCTGTGATTACATTGGTCCCACCTAGACAGCTAGGATAATGTACACATCTCATGGTCCTTAACTTAATCATAACTACAAAGTCCCTTTCACCTCCTTGTGAAGTAGCATAGTTATAGATTCTGGAGATTAGAACAGGGGACCTCATATTCAGCCTATTGAACGTACCTGGTTACAATCATACATTGCATTGCTTTTATTGCAAAAAGCATTCGGGGGGTAGGGGCAGTGGATGTGCATGCCTGTAATCCCTGTACTTGAGAGACTGAGACAAGAGGATTAAAGGTTTGAGACCAGCCTCAGCAACTTAGTGAGACTCTCAGCAACCTAGCAAGACCCTATTTCAAAACAAAAACTAAAGCTGGGAATATTGGTGCAAGCTTATAATCCTAGTACTTGGGAGGCTGAAACAGGAGGATTGCAGGTTTCACAACTTAAGGAGGCTCTCGGCCTTAAATAAAAAATAAAACACACACACACACACTCTCTCTCTCTTGAGTCTGCACAACAACCTCAACTTTCTTCCCCAATCTGTATTATGGCACTACAGCAAATTATACAGCAACTACTTTACAACTGTCTATCTGCCTCCCTACTCCCTAGCTCCAAGGACAGTGACAAGGACAATTTTCAATCTGCTTTGTGTTTGAAACATACAAGATACTTGAGCAAATGATGATTGAATAAATATCAAATTGTAAACCAAGGCATGCCTCGAACAAAGTAAACAAGAAAAGGCATGTTGGGTAGTAATGTGGACTTGGTGGGACAGCTATGGATGCAGCCTAGAAGTAGAATGCCCCTGGGTCCAATCCCCAGTATTATATACACACACACACACACACACACACACACACACACACACACACACACAGTCTCACAGAGAGGGATCTATAGTCATTGCTCCTTGGTATGACACCTGTTTACAGGTGACCTAAGGGGGGTCCAAGGGAATATGGCAGGATACCAACATTACCTGCTCAATATGATTATTACTAGGACTGCACTGATGTATACCTTCAACTTTTAAAAACTTTAACAAAAAGAAGAATATTTCCATTTTATAAAAAATATAATTACAGGAAATACTCATGTTCTGCCCCTTCAAGCCCTATGCTGTAGTCAGACCCTTGAGAATGAGCGCTTCTCTGCCACCTTGATGTTCCTGGCCTGACACATGAACAGAAAATACCCAGTAGCATTTCTGACTCTGGTCCACTGACTTTGCTCCTCTTGTCCCACCCCCTCGCTCATCACAATCTTTTACAGTTATCAGTTTTTAGTCACAGTTCATCAGAGTCCATCTTTGATAATTAATGGTCTCCTCTCAAAAGAAAATAAATATCAGTCATTATAAATGCATCAAGCCCATTCTATTCAGATGACTCTTTTTTGGTTTATTTTCTTGTTATAATTAATTTTGCTTTATCTGACTGTTTTCAGACAAGGCATTCCCCCATACCAGGATCATTCCTTTGTTCTTTTGTTGGGGCTCGAAGAAAAGGCCAGCAAACTAGCTGTCATCTGTGACAAGTCTCTTCTGAGCAGGGAAGAAATCAAGTGACCTTCCAGGCTCTGTGGCAGCAGAATGCCACCCCTGGGGTCCAAGATGACAAGGCAGCCAGTCCCTGCCAGTCATTGCTGTGATCACTCCCACCCCAGGTTTGATGAATAAGGGTTTATGTCTCAAATCAGAAAGAATGTAACCCAAAGGTATTCAAGCCACCTCCTTGGTCTAGTTACTTAAAGAGTAACTGAATGAGTACAGAAATGAGCTGGGCGTGGTGATGCATGCCTATAATCCCAGTACTTAGGAGACTGAGACAGGAGGATTGCAGGTTCTGAGCCAGCCTCAGTAACATATCAAGACTCTCAGTAATCTAGTGAGACCCTGTTTCAAAAATAAAAAATAAAATAGGGCTGGGCGTGTAGCTTAGAGGTAGAACACCCCCTGGGTTCAATCTCCAGTACAAATGAACAACAACAAAAAGGCAAACAAACAAAAAGAAAAAAGAAGCCGGGCATGGTGGCACACTCTTGTAATCCCAGTACTTGGGAGGTTGAGACAGGAGGATCTGGGTTCGCAGCCAGCCTCAGCTACTTAGTGAGGCTCTCTGCAATTTAATGAGACCCTGTTTCAAAATAAAGAATTTAAAAGAATAGGCCTGGGGGTGTAGCTCAGAGGTAGAATGCCCCTGGGATCAATCCCCAGTACTGGAAAAAAAAAAAAGAAAGAAAGAATATGGAAATTTTTTTCACTCATTCAGCCCACAAATTCTTGTTGACTCTGTGTGCAATAGCACACACCTGTAATCCCCACTACTTAGGAGGCTGAGGCAGGAGAGTTGAAAGTCTGAGGTCAGCCTGGGCAACTTAACAAAACTCTATCTCAAAATTAAAAAAAAAAAAAAAAAGAAAATGGAAGGTGGTGGTAGTAGTGATTGAACTCAGGGGCATTCTACCTCTGAGCTACACTCTCAGCCCTTATTTTATTTTTAAACAGGGCCTCACTAAGTTGTTGAGGATCTCACTAAGTTGCTGGCCCCAAATCTGCAATTCTCCTGTCTCAGCCTCCCAAGTACTAGAATTACAGGCATGCACCACTATGCTCTGTTTCAAAAAGCACTGAGGATATAGCTCAGTGACAAAATGCTTGCCTAGTGTGCATGAGGCCCTGGGTTCAATCCCCAGCACTGCAACAATAATAAACTCTTGTTGTTGTCTATTATGGGCCAGACACTGTGCTAAGTACCCCCATGGACGATAAAATGTAAATTATTTATTCTAGGAGGAATAAAATGCATGATTCGCAGGATGCTATTGGGTCAGCTCTGAAATGGAAGCTCTGAAGAAGGGGGAGGGAAAAGGTGCAAAAGGGAAAAGGGAGCGACTGATCCCACCGGAGAGAAACAACAGCCCGACCCAGCAGTGACTGACAGCGCGGAAATGTATGGTATCACGTTCTATCTAAAACCTTGAGGAACAGTGTTTCCATAAATAAGCATCACACACGCTCCCACCTAGAGGCTCTACTAGTCTGTCATGTACAGAGGAAAAGGAAGGTTGCATTTTTGTTTACTTGGGCAAATCTAGGTTTGTATGGAGCGTCTCATCACAAGGCCCGCCTCACAGACACTGGGCCCTGTCAGGCAGCAGATCCTGGCATCGAGGGGAACAGGGGAACCTGCTAAGATGAGCCAGAGCTAGAGCCCAGGGTCCCTGCCAGCTGTTCCCCGACTCCCCGGCCTGCCCTTCCACTGCATAATCTGTCTTACAAAAATAATCGGCACTCCGTTTTTAGGGATGAGCACCGAGTGCAGACAATTTACCAGTTTTGGCACAAAACCGGTTGCCACCTCAGTGGATTCAGTTCAGCCAGCTGCCTCTTATCCTCGCTGTGCTTGTGATGACCGGCAGTGCCCCCTCTGCCTGGTCTCCAGGTATGGGAGCTGGAGAGAGCGAGTTGGGCCTTTGGTAGCTATGCCATTGGTGAAACGGTGTTGCAAGATGCACCTCTCCTTCGTGGCAAATGAATAGCTGGCTCTTCCTCCACATTTATCTGCACTAAAGATCCTGCTCCCCATATCCATGCTCTGAGCTCTCTCAGGGCGGCGGGAGACCACTCTGCTCTGACAACTTTCTCTGCCGCTGACATTATCTCCTAATTATCTTCTCAGCAGTGACAGCCCAGTACCAGTCCTCAACTTGTGCAAAAACGTTTGTAATCCCTGATCTGATTGGGAGGCAAGCAAATTCTGCAGTTCTTGGAGCTACTTGGGGCTGTTACCATTTTTTCCAAAGGGCCTAAGTAATATGCACAATAATCAGAAGGAAAAACACACACACATTACTTTAAGTGACCATTACTCAGGAAACAATAACATGTGTTTTTCAGGCAGACAAATATGTTTATGTAATAGGGTAAGTCTTGTCCTCAGCAGAGCTTCCAAGAACCAGAGCCATTAAGTTAATGGCCTAAAACAGAACCAACAGGATGTCAGGCTCGAGTTTGCTCCACAATGCACACCCTGGGTGGTGGGATGCACTGCAGTCTTCAAGAAATGATTCTTTTAGGACAAATTACTTTTTCCAACAGCCTTGAGATACACAGCTGTGTCCATGGCTGCTTTGCTTGGGGAAGAGACCAGTTTAGCCCAGAAATCAAATAGTGGCATTTAAAAGCCAACTTTGATGAGCCTGTGGTTGACGTTGTGCCTGTCTTTAGAGGAGGAAGACTGGGAGTCACACAAGAGCCCCTCTCCAGCCTCAAGCCCCTTCCTGGCCTCCAGTCAGCTCTCGGTGATGTAGAATTTCTAATGGCCTACACCTTCTCCACCACCACTAAGGAGCCAAGAGGCAGATAAACTGAGCCTGATGCCACTAAGCCTTGGGTAGCTTTCCTTGGTTTCATAAATCTAGAATCCTGGCTGGCTAGGCTAGTGCCATAAGGAGGAAATCAATAAGGGACTGTGAATGGATGGACTGATGCTCCCGTACAGATAGACAGAGAAGCCCCACAAAGTGCTCGCAGGCCTGATACCAGGTGTAAAGGCCACACAGGGAGCCCCGCCACAGGTCACTGTGTCATCCTCCTAGCCACCGGCACCCCGGGGAAGGGTGAAGGCCTGAGCATTTGGCACATGCTCACTCAGAATTCTCAGCTCTTGAATCCATGGATAAGAGCCACTAGACCTTCAGGCTGAAGCAGCCTGATGGGTTTACTGTGAGTGGAGGTCAGGGTCGGCTCTCCAGCCCTGCTTTGACTTTGGACCCATTCAAGGCCACTTTCTTTTATCTGAAAAAAAAAAAAAAAGTTATTAAAACAACCTCATGCCGGGCGTGGTGGCGCATGCTTGTAATCCCAGCATTCGGGAGGCTGAGGCCAGAGGATCCAGGTTTGCGGCCAGCCTCAGCTACCTAGTGAGGCACTCCGCAACCTAGTGAGACCTGGTTTCAAAATAAAGAATTAAAAAATAGGGCTGGGGTATAGCTTGGAGGTAGAATGCCCCTGAGCTCAATCCCCAGTACCGCAAATAAATAAATAAATAAATAATAAAACAACCTCATAAGCCATGAACTTACTGGCCATTAAACCTCACAACTGCTGGCTCAGTAGTATATGCTTGTAATCCCAATACTTGGGAGTCTGAGACAGGAAGATCACAGTTTCAAGGCCAGCATGTAGTAACTTAGTGACACCCTGTTCCAAAATTTTAAAAAAGGGCTGAGAGTGTAGCTCAGAGGTATAACACCCTTGGGTTTAATCCCTAGTAATACACACATAATAATAAAATAAAACCCTATTTGGGAGGCTGAGACGGGAGGATCCGGGTTCGTGGCCAGCCTCAGCTACCTAGTGAGGCACTCTGCAACTTAGTGAGACCCGGTTTCAAAATAAAGAATAAAAAATAGGGCTGGGGGTATAGCTTGAAGGTAGAATGCCCCTGAGTTCAATCTCCAGTACCGAAAAAAAATAAATAATAAAATAAAATAAAACCCTCACAATTCTATGGTGAAAGGTATTGTCTAAGTATTTATTTATTTACTTAGGTACTGGGGGTTGAAGCCAGGGATATTCTACCTCTGAGCTATACCCCTAACTCATTTTTACTTTTTGTTTTGAAACAGTCTTGCTAGATTGCTGAGTGTCTTGCTAAGTTGCTGAGGCTGGCCTCAAACCTGCAATCCTCCTGTCTCAGCCACCCAAGAACTGGGATTATAGGTATACACCACCATTCCCAGCTACTGTCTAAATTTTAAAACACCATTATTGATTCTATTACTAGCTTGTGAGAGGAAATATTGGAAGAGGAATGAGCATGTTCCGACACTCAGGCTGAAATGCTTGCTGCCCTTCCAAAAATGTAGCAGTGAGCACTTCTCCAAACCTCCCCTGCTCCTCCTGCCCACCTGCCTCCCCAGCTCTGCAGGGTGCCAGCCTGGCCAGTTTCTGACTGTGGTCCTTAGCAAGGCTGATGCTGCCGCTCTCAGGAAGCTGGGACACATGAGCGATCAGCTGGCTGCCAGCTGTCATTTAGAACTTCAGGCCTCCACTATTTCTTGTAAATAATTGGGGAACAAACGCCTCCCCAATGCTAGCCTTACTTCATGCCTTCCTCCAATCAATTCAACAAAAATCTGTTGGCTAGTCACTAAGCGTCACACTGTGGGAGAGAGAAAATTTCATCCCAGTAAAGAAATATTTATCATCACCAAGCATGTGCGAGGCTGAAGTTGGCAGAAGATGCCAAAATGAATGTCACAAGTGCTGTCTTAGAGATGCTGATAGATCAAGTCTGTATCTTCCAGGAACACACAGCCACAGAAACTTAGGGGAGGCCCACAGCAACAGGAGGCCCAGCCACCCTCTGGGAGGCAGCCACGGGGCCCTTCCAAAAGCAGGGACTGTGGAGAGATGGAGGCTGGGGCATTGGTACTGGACTGAGTGATGCACAGAATTTCAGTGGGAAAAAGGAGACCAAGGAACGTGATGCAGAAATCATAATGCTGGCAAAGTGCAAGAGAGCTTCAGAGCGGCAGGAAGAATAAGTCCCACTGTTCTTAGTTGGAACAGATCCCTGTAACAACAGACAAATTAATAAGAGAAAAACAAACAGAAGTTTGTTGACATGAATATGTATTTTTTTTCTTTTTATGGTACTAGAAGTTGAACCCAGAGTGTCTACCACTGAGCTACACCCTAGATCTACCTTTTTTTTTTTTTTTTTTTTTTTTTTTTGAAGCAGGCTCTTGCTAAATTGCTGAGACTGGTCTTAAACTTGCTATCCTTCTGTCTTAGCTCCCAAGTACTGGACCTACAGGCATGTGCCACCATGCCTGGCTAACATATGCACTTCATGTGTATATGGAAGACCCACAGAGGAGAAGCTCCTGAGAGTTGGCTTTGAATTCCAGCTTAGGCAGCATTTTCAACAAATAAGGACACATCTTTATTTAGTTATGTTGGTAGTAGGGGTCAAACCCAGGGGCATTCTACCTCTGAGCTACACACCCAGCCCTTTTTATTTTTTTATTTAAAAACAGTGGCTAAATTGCTGGGGCTGGTCTTGAACCTGAAATCTTCCCTGTCTCAACCTCTCAAGTACTGAGATTACAGGTGTGCACCACAGTGCCTGGCTAAGAACAATACCGTTTTAGAGAAGTCACAAGACAAAAGAAAGGTCTCACTAGGTTGCTGAGGCTTCCTTGAACCTGTGATCCTCCTATCTCAGCCTGCCAAGTACTGGGATTACAGGCGCGCCACCACGCCTGGCTGTGACCAGCCTTTGTTCTCCCTGATAGAGAAGCTGCAGGATACTTTGTCTTTGTTAACCGATGCCCTGCTTTTAGGCATATGGAGGAAAGGCAGCAAGCTCTCCTGCGTCTGCTTTCTCAATCCTTCATATCCTGGTCTCCACCAAGGAAAGCCAGGAGGGAGGTTGGAGAAGCGCACAGGAGAGATGGACTGTGTCCTCAGGCTAGGCCCCTCGGGGAGGCTCTTGGAGGCCATGCTGAAAAGTCAGCCATAACAGGCAGCAATGGGGAGCTTGGGAGTAGGGGAGGCCTCCAGCAGATGGCTCTTGTCTGCTCTCAAGTTTTTTTTTTGTTTTGTTTTGTTTTGCAGTACTGGGGATTGAACCCAGGGGCATTCTACCTCTGAGCTACACCCCCAGTCCTATTTTTTATTCTTTTTATTTTGAAACAGTGTCTCATTAAGTTGCAGAGAGCCTCACTAAGTAGCTGAGGCTGGCCATGAACCAGGATCCTCCTGTCTCAGCCTCCCAAGTACTGGGATTACAAGCATGTGCCACCACGCCCGGCTTGTCTGCTCTCAGTGAGGCCTCCCTCCTTACAGGTGTGAGGGATAAAGTAGGAGGGGAGGCACTGGCCAGGCCTCCAGCTCTCTCCTCTCCAGAGGGAGAATTCAAGGGAAGCAGGGCTGAGAGTCTGTACCTTTGGGTTGGTCCTGACTTTGATGACACTGGCCCATTGTGTGACACTGGGGCTGTCCCCTCTGCTCAAATGCCAGAGATGGCCTCCAGTGATGATAACTGAAAGAATCCACCTTCCATTTCCACTCAACTGAGCGCCCTGGCTGGTGGTAGGGTGAGCATCTATCTGCGTCCCCTGGTGGACTGCCCTCACCTTGACGCCAGGTATTACTCCCATATTCAGCGTTGCTGCTCCTTGAGTGCAGCAGGACGCCTTGCACATCACAGGCACTGGTCGGCATCTGTGGAATGTGCTTCTAATACAGTATCCTTTGTATTTCTCTACTTTATAAGTAAACTGATTATTTTCTAACTTCCTTAGTCAAAGAGTGCGGTAGTAATTCTCACGCCAATACGAATTCTTCCCGGTTCTTCCAGTTAGTCCCTTTAAATTTTACTTAACTCCCTGAACATTCTGAAATCTAACAAACTGGGCCGATGTCTGCAGCCACTCTCATCCAGTAATGCAAAAACTGCAAAATCCCAAAGAGGATTTAAAGACGTTTATCCAAGCTCAGACTTGCCAATGCAGAACAAATACATAAATACACAGGTCTGAAGCTGGATGCCAACACTGACAGATCCTGGCTTTTGGGGCTCCAGCGGAGCCATTTGCAGACTCTGCCTTTGTCCTGGGGCCTAGGGTCTAGGCTTTGCCTTGCAGCCCGGTGGCTGCACAGGAATAAATCAAGACTGGCTGCTCAAGCCTCCGTCTAAGGCTGAACAGCCTTTGGGGTTCCAGAAAACACATGGCCCAGGAATAGCTCATGGTTGGCATGGAAGTGGGAGAATGTAACATATTTCCATTTCCAATATGAAATTTACGAGGACCAGAATTTGCCTGGGGCGGGACTCTGGAGGACTGAGTCAGATCTCTGAATCTTACAACATGGCCCAGGACAGATGGGAAAAAAAGAGTTAGGTAGTAATGACAGCGAAGTCAGACGCTGGTATTGGAGTCCAGAGGCCTGGGTCCTGGTCCTGACTCCACCATTACTATCTCCGAGACTTGGGCAAGTCCCTTAACCTCTCCCAAACGTCCCTCTTTGGGAGCAACCACACCTGCCTTGCTTACTGCTGCTGGCAGTCAACTAAGTCAATGTACACAGATGCATGTTTAAACTAAACACCACTGTACAAACTGAACTCTAAGTGACTGTGATGCTTGGGATGAAGGGGCCCATCCTCTCCCTCAGTGCCTGGGGCATACGGAGTCTGACAGCAGGTTGACTTTACGGGGAAGGGTCCTTGGGTGACTTTCCCATCCAAAGACTATATCTGAAGGAGACCAGAGAGCTGTGTTTCTTTCTGTCCATACAGTGAAGCCCTAAGAATACATATTTCATATTTATTGTTCTTTAACTAATAAAGCAATTCATATTCACTACAGAAAAATGAGAGAGCAAAAACAAGAACATTTAGAATACTCACTTAGTTTGGGCTGTCATAACAAAATACCATGGATAGGGTGGTTTAAACAACAATTTATGTTCTCACAGGAGGCTGGAAGTCTGAGCTCAAGATGCTGGCTTGGCCCTGTTCTGATAAGAGCTCTCTTGTTGGGTGCTCACGTGGCTTTTCTTTGGTTCACACACATGGAGAGAGAGAGGTATCATTCTCTTCCTTTTCTTGTAAGGTCACCAATCCTATTGGATTAGAATTCTTATGATTTTATTTACCTGGAATGACCTTCTAAGAGCCTTATCCCCAAACACTGGGAGTTAGGGGTGCAGCATATGAATTTAGGATACTGTAATTTAGTCCCTAGAACCCAACAATCTCACCCACCTGGAGAAAACCATTATTTATACCTTGATATATCATCTGCTTTCTTTCCTTTTTTTTTGTACTGGGGACTGACCCAGGGGCACTGTACTCCCAAGCAGTATCCCCAATTCTTTTTATTTATTGTTTGTTTGCTTGCTTGCTTTTGAAACAGGGTCTTGCTAGATTTCTGAGAGTCTCCTGTGTTTCTGAGGCTGTCCTTGAACCTGCTATCCTTCTGTCTTAACCTCCAAGTATTGGGATTACAGTCATGTGTCACTACATTCAGCTGCCATTCTTCTAAACACACTGATTTTTTAAAATGAGGTAATACTATGTAGATTACCTTGTAACCTATTTTTTTGTTTGTTTGTTTTTTTAACTAAACAACATACATTGATAGTCTTTCCGCATCATCAAACTTACTTCTCTGTTTTGAGAAATTTCTTTGACATGGGTACACTATTATTCCTGTGGTTAAGGTTGACCTTGTATTTGATTTCAACTTCCCCCATTCCTGAGAATGCTGAGATGAACACCTATTTCCTCAAGACAAATTCCCAGAAATAAAATCATTGGCCAAGGGGCATGCATACATCTAAAGGTTTTTTGTCTGTTTGTTTTTATCTTTTGGTACTGGGGATTACTGAACCCAAGGGTATTCTACCTCCGAGCTATACCCCCAGCCCTTTTTAAAATATTTTATTTTGAAACAGGGTCTTTAGGTTGCTGAGGCTGGCCTGAAACATGTGATCCTTCCATCTCAGTCTCCCAAATACTAGGATTACAGGCATGTGCTACCCACACCTGGCTCACTTCTAAAGTTTCTGATGAGTAGTGTCACAACATTCATACCCATTTATATATCAATAAATGGAAATGAAGCCTTGCTTATTTTTTATTTTTGTTTTTCATTTGTTTGTCTGTGGTACTGGGTGGGGATTGAACCCAGAAGCATTTCACCTCTGAGCTACATCCCCAGTGCTTTTTATTATTTTGAGTTAAGGTCTCCCTAACTTTCCTGAGCTGGCCTTGAACTTATCCTCTGCCTAAGCCTCCTGAGTCTCTGGGATTATGGGCATGCACCACCGCACCTAGCTGGGGTCTCTTTTTGTTGTTGTTTGTTTGTTTTTGCAATGGGGGTCTTACTATGTTGCCTAGGTTGGCCTCAAACTCATAGGCTCAAGTTATCCTCCTGCTCTGCCTCCCAAGTAGCTGGTACTACAGGTGTGCACCATTAAGTCCCGCTTCTCACTTTCTTTAAAATGAAATTATTTGGAATAAATTTGTATTTATTGAAAAGTTGTAATAACAGAACACAGCATTTTCACACACCCTTCCCCTAGTTTATCCCAGCAATGATATACAACCTAATCACCGTACATTTGTTAAAACTAAGTAATTAACATTGGCACATTACTATTAACTAAACTGGAGACTTTATTGGCATTTCCCCAGTATTCCCTTTTACTGTTTTAGGATCCAATCCAGGACACCACATTGTAATGGTGTGCGCCACCTTCCTTCCTTCCTTCCTTCCTTCCTTCCTTCCTTCCTTCCTTCCTACTGGGGATTGAACCCGGGGGTGGTTCTACCTTTGAACTATACCCCAGCCTTTTTTAATCTTTTATTTTGAAATAGGATCTCACTAAGTTGCTGAGGCTGGCCTTGAACTTGTTCTTCTCCTGTTTTTGCCTCCAAGTACAGGGATTACAGGTGTGTGCCACCATGTCCAACTTCACTTTTTAATTCTTATTTATTTCTAACCACTGGAAAGTCCCTGATGTTTGGGGGCTTGCCCATCTCTCATGCTAACTAGTGGTTACTGTTCATTGTTTTGAGGGTTGGCTTATTCCAGCCTATATTTGTTCCATCATCAAAGTTTACTGTGGACAGAAAAGGCCATTTAGGAAAACTGACTTGTAGCTTACCACCCCCTCCCCAAACTTTGAGAGCCAAGTAGAAAGCTTTTTATGTATGAAAGGACATGTGTGTGTTCCAACTAGGTCTCTCGTGTGAATGTCATGCAGGAAACATTTATAAACGACAGCGCAATTGGATTTTGCTCTATATTTGGAAAATCTGGCCCTTCATTACAAAGCGAGCTGATGTTATCATATTTAGTCCATTCTTTTGCTCATCTCCTGTATTCATTAAATTACAGAGCCATATTTCCAAAGCTCTAGGGGGAAAATGGATTAGGAATAAAATCTTTTAAGCTCCTTTAGAGGAGCTCCGGATTCATTTATGAATGGTGGGTGAGGACCCGGGGAAGGTCTATTCTGAGCCGTCCAGGGTGAGTGATTCGCTTCATTTTCCGTGGCTCTGCGATGTGCTTTCTCTAATGTGGAACAAGGATGGCGCCTTTAATATTCTGTTCCCAGATGTATCCCTGATTGCTCCATGACCCTATCCTCAGGGGCAAAAGTGAATGAAAGGGTAAGAAATCATAAAGTACAGGAATGATCAGAAGGAAGAAAATAAAAGCCAGGAAGAAAGGGCCGCCAGGTTGTTTATCAGGCTCCTCTGAATAAGGCTGTTTTGATCTGGCGAGCAGCTCCCCGCCTTCCTCTGACTGTCAGATTGCAAGTCTTTGTTCTTTCCTCGGAAGGCCCATTTCTCTTCAGGGACTCAGAAACTTACCAAATACTTGGTGAGCTGTTGCCGGCATCCTCAGCCTAGCACCTGGAGGTTATCTTCCCAACTCCAAATCTGTCCAAACCATGATTGATTCACTGATATTTCTTTCATTTTCCCTGAGAGTCAACTTGGACTCTTCAGCAAGGTTCCTTGGGGACACCTATTCGTTTCTCCAGGCATTCCAGCTTCAGCTTGGGATTTCCCCTGAAATCATCATTGGGATCATCACCTCATTCTGAGGAAGAGTTCTGTGCGCCAAGCTCACAGGTCCTCCGGGGGAATCTTCCAGAAGGACTCTTCTGGTGATTGCTGCAAGGACTGTTTTTCTCCCAGGCAGCTCAGCCAGGATGTGGCTCTACAGACCAGATTTGCATTCCAAATACGCAACCCATTTGCCTCAGTCTGTACAGTGTCTTTATTAAGAATAAAAGGAAAATTGGAATAGGGAGTGTCTCTAAGATGATGACTTCCCCCAGGCCAGCCATGCTCTCCTTGCCCCCCCCCCCACACACACACACTGGCATCACTTCTGTGACCAGGACACAGACCCCTAAGAGCTGCCTAGGGATCCAGGACAAACTGAATCACCAGGATAGCACCTATAACTCACAGCTAATTAGCGTGACCTCACACTCCTCTTCCAGCACCTTCTGCCTGGCAATGGTATCCTTAAAATTGGTTTATTTACAATCAGCTCAGGGACCAAGGATTGAAACTTATGAGATGAGGTAGCAACAGGAACAACCCCCAAATCTCTCCACAGCCCCCCCACCAAGAACGCCGAGAAAGCTGCTCTTGCCAGCCTCCTCATTAATCAAGAGACGGAATGTCTAGCACATCTTTAACACTTTGTATCTCTTGTCTTTGATTAATTCAATCAATAAAGCTGGGCGTGCGGTGCCAAGTGCTCTCATTAGTATCTTAAATTTTGGCCCCTAATTTTCTCTACCATAGATACAGCAGGGTCTGTAGGGATCTCTTTATTCCTAACAATTACAGCATCCGAAATTGGCTGAAGAAATCTTTCATCAGTTCAATTCAAATGAAGTCAAAATGGACTGAAACCCACACCGAGGAAACTATGCCAACTGCTGGAGAAGCTTTACGGATGGATTCTAGTGGCTCGCCAGGCCACCTTCCTCTGATATAGTTAGGAAAAGAGAGGAGCTTGTCCATGCTGCAGCCTGTAGATACCTGCCCTTGCAGATCAGCTGGTTCCATTCTCTAGTCTCAGCTTCTATTTGCGTTTTTGCTTGTGCTACTGCTGGTCACAACCTAAAAATCCACATCTTGAACTGGCCAAGGTGGTGCACACCTTTAATCCAATACTTGGGAGACTGAGACAGGAGAACAGCAAGTTTGAGGACAGACTCAGCAACTTAATGAGGCCCTCTTTCAAAATAAAATAAATACAAAATTAAAAAGGGCCGGGGATGTGGCTTGCAAGAATGCCTCTGGTTTCAATCAGAAGAAGGAGAAGGAAAAGGAAAAGACCAGCGCAGAACATACAGTAAATGCTGGAGCCAGTCATTGCATGCAAATTGAGTCTGGAAGGAGCGAAGGCAGATGGGCAAAAATAGAGGTTATCTCAAAAGCCGGATGTGGTGGCCCACGATTCTAATCTCAGTACTTGGGAGGCTGAGACAGGAGGATCGCAGGTTCGTGGCCAGCCTCAGCTACTCAGTGAGGCCCTCTGCAACTTAGTGAGACCCTGTTTCAAAATAAAGAATAAAAACTAGGGCTGGGGATGTAGCTCAGAGGTAGATTGCCCCTGGGTTTAATCCTCAGTTCTGCAAAAACAAAACTAAACTAAAAAAAAAAAAAAGAGGTTATTTCAACTGAGTAAACTACCTTAATTGGTCTTCCTGGGATTCTAACATATTTCTACTTACGTCTATTGCCCAGAACATGCTCCCATCTCTACCTATATCTTACTGATCAGCTATGGGCCACAGGACCATGATTAGCTGCAAGGGAAGCTGGCAAAGGTGCTATTTATCCCAGGTAATAACATGCCCACTAACACTACTACAAAGGGAGGGAAAAGTAGACACAGGGAGAGACAACAGTCCCACAGCACAGCAAACAGTCCACAGGCAGGTAACAAGCATGGCAACCAGCCCCTCCCCCAGGGAAGTCCCATCAGCTACCTTTCTCTCCCCCTGCCCCCACTTACCTGTGGGTCCTTAGCGCTGATCTTATCCTCTCATCACTACCACACAGCAGCCTTTCCCCACCTTCCCTTTCTCCCCAGTCTCTGGACACTGGCTTCTCTCCAGAAATTCAAAACCCTGCCCAGCATGGTGCTAAGCAGCCCCTCCCCTTGGCCTGCATCTGAGGGCCCAGGGCCTCTACTGCCACAAATCTGTCTCAGCTCAAATACTCATCAGCCCAATCAAAGCATTGTTCTAAATCAAAGAATGGATGAAGCTTCTGGATTAGACACATGTATTTAGTCCTGCTCCCTCCCTGCACTCTCTGAAGCATCAGGAAGGGGATTTGTAGAGAGCCCACAAGGACAAAGAGAAGGGAGAGGACACTGCAGCCATGAAACTGGAACTGGAAAGCAGATGGAGAAGTGACAAGTGATTTAGACAGTTCCAGGAAAGCGGAATGGAGCCAGCAGGTAGGAAAAAACAAACAGCACTCCCTCTGCATGCACCCCCAAAGACTCAGGAAAGGTATAGCAGAGGATGGTTCGAAGGTGGAGCCAGAAGCAGGGAGATTGGTGAAAAGGCTAAGAACTTATTTCTGCCAGGAGCGGTGGGGCACCATGAACCCAGCACTGGAGAGGCTGAGGCATGAGGAGCACAAGTTGAAGGCTGGTGCAGGGTAACTTAGTGAGACCCTGTCTCAAAATAAAAAACAAAAAGGGCCTAGGGTGTAGCACACATGTATACATGAGGCCCTGGGTTCTATGCCAGCACCAAAAATGAAAAAAAAAAAGATACTTGACCTCCATCTCCCATCTCCCAGGTAATGCTGTCTCCTCTGTCCCCCAGCAGAAGACTAGAGGTTTATTGTCAGGGGAGAATGGGGGCCTCTGAGCTAAGGACCAACAGGCACTGTGTTTTCAATCAGAACACAGGGATCGAAGGATGTCTACAGGTTGAATGTTAAAACCCCCAGACTCCTTCCCCCTCTGGCTTCTTGGTGTCGTGAAACTGGAAGTATCTTCTGGAGGAATGTGACTTCCTGACATTGGGGGACATCTAAGGATAGGATCTGCAATAATCAGCAGGGGTATCATAACAAAAAAAAGTTGTGATGTGGCTGGGAGTGCAGCTCAGTGGCAGAGCGTGTGTGCCTAGCATGTGTGAGGCCCTGGGTTCAATCCCAGCACTGCAAAAACAGTAAAATAAGACAGAAACTGTGAGGTAACCTCTGCAAATTCCCTCAGAAGGAAGCTGGGCATAGAGGGCACAGTTGGGTGAGTTCCTGTGACCGTGTTTAGCTAGTGAAAGCTGAGGAAAAACAATTCCAGACCTCTGGGAAAGCTGAGGTTTGAATCCTGGAGAGTCCATGCGCAGACTTTGAGTTCAGTTCAGGGGAGACCGAGGTGGTGGATCACCAAGCATGACTGAAGCCTTGCAGAAAGAATTCAGAGCCTGAAGACAGAGGGTAGTATTTCAGGCAACTGCTTTGAAAACTGATGGATGAGAGTTAAGGGTGTTGCTCCGTGGAAGAGCGTGCGCTTAGCATGTGCTTAACACGCATGAGGCTCTGGGTTCAATCCTCAGCACCAGACAAACTAATGGAATTTACAGATCAATTTGGGCAGAATTACATTTAGAGATTACTGAGTTTTCCTTTCCATAAACATAGGTTATTCAGTTCTTCTTATCTGTTCTTAAATATACTTTTATAGTTTTTTGGCATTTTTTCCCCAGTATTAGGGATGGAACCCAGGGCTTGCTACATGCTAAGCAAACACTATACCACTTAACTATTCCCCTAGCCCACTTTAATATATATATGTGTGTGTGTGTATATATATATATATTTTTTTTCAAGTACTGGGGATGGAACCTGGGGGCATTCTACCTCTGAGCTATAGCCCCAGCCCTATTTTTTATCCTTTATTTTGAAACAGGGTCTCACTAAGTTGCGGAGGGCCTCACTAAGCAGCTGAGGCTGGCCGTGAACCCGGATCCTCTAGCCTCAGCCTCCCAAATGCTGGGTTTACAAGCATGTGCCACCACGCCCAGCTCCACTTTAATATTTTAAAAATATGAGTTTGTTTTATTTCTAAGTATCATGCCTTGCTAATGTGACTGGTTTCCCTCTCTTCTTTATTTTTCTCCTTTTGTTTATATTCAAATTAGTTGTCACATATAAAGAAATATTGTTGCTTTCTTTTCTTTCTTTCTTTTTTTTTTTTCTTTGTGGTACTAGGAATTGAACATAGGGGCATTCTACCTCTGAGCTACACCCCCAGCCCCTTTGATTTTTTATTTTGAATCAGGGTCTCAATAAGTTGCTGAGAGCCTCACTAAGTAGCTGAGAC
This sequence comes from Graphiurus murinus, assembly GCA_004027655.1. Lineage (NCBI taxonomy): Eukaryota > Metazoa > Chordata > Mammalia > Rodentia > Gliridae > Graphiurus > Graphiurus murinus. The sequence continues at coordinate 37,699 of PVLC010010105.1, forward strand.
TGGCCTTGAACATGCTATCCTCCTGTCTCAGCCTCCTAAGTGCCAGGATTACAGGTGTGCTCCACCACGCCCAACTCCAACACTTCATCTTTGAGAATGATGCCTGAGGCCAGCTTTGGGTAGATATCCTTTATCAAGTTACAAAGGCCTTCAATTTCTAGTTTGCCAAGAATTTTTTTTTATCATGAATGGGTGTTGAATCTTGTTAAATGCCTTTTGCTGGATCTATTTAAATCATATGGTGTTTTTCCTTCAATCTGTTAATGTAGTGAGTTAATTACATTAATATATTTTCTAATGTTATCCTGAAATAAACCCTGCATGGTCATGATGATTTTTAAAATGACAATGCTGGATTTAATGTACTCATACAGTAATTTAATTAGAGTTTCTACACTTATGTCCAACTAAAGATGGGATTTAATTTTCCTTTGCAGCACTCTCCTTACCCACACTCAACATTCTGGTTAGGCTCTCTTCACAAAATGAGTTGAGTAACTGTTTCTAGTTTCTTTTTCTCTGGAACAACTTGCAGAGTACAAGAATTTTATTTTTCTTGGAAAAGCTGGCCCATCAAATGGTCTAACCTTTGCCTGGGGAGCTGGGGAGGGGTTCAGTTCATTTCACTACCATTAGTCTATTCTGTTTTACTGCATGTTGGGTCCATTTTAGTCATTTATAACTTCTCAGAAAATATCCATTCCCCTAAGTTTTCAAATTTCTTGATGCAGAATTGTTGATAGTATCTCTTTTCTGACTTTTTTTTTTTTTTTAAACAGTCCCGGGGGCTCAAACCCAGGTCCTCTGGCATGAGAGCCAAGTGCTCTATCACTGAGCATGCTGGATTGTGTGTGTGTGTGTGTGTGTGTGTGTGTGTGTGTGTGTGTGTGTGTGTGTGTTACTGGAGATTGAATCCAGGGACCTTTCACCTCCAAGCTCACCTGTAGCCCTTTTTTATTTTGAAACAGGGTCTTGTTAAATTGCTGAGGCTCTCCTCAAACCTGTGATCCTCCTATCTCAGCCTCCCAAGTACTGGGATTACAGGCATTCACTACTCACCCAGCTCACCCAGGGGAGTTCTATTCTTAAATTTTTATCTGTCCATCCACTGTCTTTAGGCAACTACAGTAAAACCTAGCAGCACCAAGTCCCTCAGTGATACTTTTTTTGGGTATATTATGGTTGGCCATTGGTTCTGAATCTGCAGGTCTCCTAGCTGGCTACACTCACTGCAGCCATTTCATTAAGTTTACAATAATGTGATCACATTAATTTACACCATTACATTTTTGAACTGCACTTAGAGCCTTTGGTTGGCTTTTTTATATAATCAAATATGAATCCATACTTTTTCTTTCACCCCCTTCCCACATGAAAGGTGGCATAGTATATACTGATATGTACCTAACTTTGTCCATCCAATAATGTTTCTTGGAGATCTTGCCATATTGGGACAAGAGCTTCCTCATTCTATACCTAGTATTCCATTGTTAGCTATATCATAAGTTATTCACTGGCCCATATTTGGATGTCAAGTGTATTGTTCACAATTTTTTCTGTTATGTACAATGCACAACAAATAATCTTATACATACATCAATTCATCTGTGAGGGTATAGCTATAGGACAAATGTTCAGAAGTGATATTGCTTGGTCAAAGGATATGGGCATTTTTAATTTTGACAAAAATTGACAAATCGAATTTTAGAAAGGTTGAACCAATTTATACTCCCACTCACTGTTTTTCCCAAAGCTTCACCTACAGAGTGTATTATTAATGACAATTTGATAGGTGAAAATGGTATCTCAGTCTACATTTAATTTGCATTTCTCTTATTCTGAACAAAGTTGAGCATGTTTTCATGTACTTAAGGGAATTGATATTTTCTAGGTGAACTGTCTCTTATTAACCTTTATTCATTTTTCTATTGATTATTGCTTATGAACTCTTCTATATGTTAGGGAGACTGGTCCTTTGGGACCAACGTTGCAATCATTTGTCTTTTGAGTCTGCTTTGCTTATGGTGGCTTCTTTCTTCTTTCTTTTTGCTATGCAGAACTTTGTGGTCAAAGTTGTAAAGGCTTCTTTATGCCATAGTTATGAAGAAATTCTCCTATGTTTCCTGCTGGAACTTTTATGGTTTTATGTTTTACATTTATCTGTAACCTTTAACCTTTGAGCTTTTCTGATGTATGCTTTGGGGCAAGGAGCCACCTTTTCTTTCCAGATGGATTCTTGGTTATCTCAAGACAATTTATTGAATACTGTCTATTTATTCCATTGATTTCAGATAGTTCTTTTTTTTTTTTTTTCTTATTTTGTGGTACCAAAGGTTGAACCAGAAGCATTCTACCTCTGAGCTACGCCCCCAGCCTTATGTGGTACTGGAGATTGAACCCAGGGGCATTCTACTTCCAAGATACACTCACAATCCATTTATTTATTTATTTATTTAAACAGGGTCTCACTAAGTTACAGAGGACCCTGTTAAGTTGCTGAGGCTGGCTGTAAACCTGCAATCCTCCTGTCTCACCTTCCTGAGTACTGGGATTACAGGCATGCACCACCATACCCAGCTTGTTTTTTAATTTTGAAATGGGGTCTTGCTAAATTGCTCAATTACTGCACAGTGGACTGTCTCAGCCTCCCAAGTACCAGGATTATATGCATGTGATGCCATGCCCAGCAAGTCCTTTTAATATATATAAATATTTTCATATGTGTTTAATGGTTATTGATTTGTGTCTCTCCATTCCCCAGCATTCCACTGTTTTCATTTTTGCAAGTTTGTGTGTTTTAAGCAGTGCTGGTTCCCCTCAAGGATCTGCTTGTTCAATTTTCTCACCATTCTGGTTTAATTTTCCATATAAACATTAGAATCAGCATAGTTCTAAACAAGAGCTAGCATTTTTATTGCTTATGTATTACATTTATAAATCACCTTAGAGAACTGATCTTTTTACGGTACTGAATCTTCTTTTTTTGTGGTATTGGGAATTGAACCAGGGGCATTCTACCTTTGAGCTAGGCCCTCAGTCCGATTTTTTATTTCTTATTTGGAAACAGGGCCTTGCTAGGTTGATAAGAGTCTCACTACTTGCTGAGGCTGTCCTCAAACCTGCAATCCTTCTGTCTCAACCTCCCAAGTACAGGGATTACAGGCATGTGCCACCACGCCCAGCCTGGAGCTGAGTCTTCTGCTCCAAGAAAATGGAAGTTTTCCCATTCATTCAAGTCTCCTCTGGGTCTTTCCACAGTATTTTGAAGTTTTCTTCATAATGGTCTGCATTTCTCATTAAACTACATGTGTGTGTGTGTGTGTGCATATATATGTAGCATATACATATATAACACATATATATGTATATATAATATATGTATCTAATTTTTAGGGGAGGGGTACTGGAAGTTGAACCCAGGGATATTCTACCTTCAAGTTATATCCCCAGTCCTTTTTATTTTTTATTTTGAAACAGGATTTAACTAAGTTACAGGGACTGGCTGCAAACCTGTGATCCTCCTGTCTCGGCTCCCAAGTACTGGGATTATAGGCATGCACTACCAGGTCCGGCTACTTATACTTGACACCACCAATTGGCACTTGACATTCACTCTCACCTACTTCTCTGTTGCCCTCTGAATTACAAGGACTGAAAGGCAAAAATATCATATTTCCCAGACTGTGTGACAGAGCTCTGGATGATCTAGCTTCAAACGATCACAAGCATACATAAAGAAGCACAGAGATGGAAAGGAGAGGGAGACCCTCACCCTCCACTGTGACGGCTGGCAAGCGGGGCTGGACGGAATACCCTGGATTCCATATTCCAGTGCATAATCACCACCTTGGTGGACGGGAGGAATTTGTATTGGCAGCAGCATCGGCCGCTTCTTGATATCTGAGTTCTGGCTCTGATGACATTATAGAAATCATTAATCCCACAGCAGCTCTCAATTTAAGACAGCTTTTAAATTTTTATCTAATAAAGACTCATATAACACATATTATCTGCCAGAAACTGTTAGAAGTAACTTTTTAAAAATTGTATCTGTGAGTACTTAGGATTTCCAGACCTGCCAATGATTTTGAAAGTAGCTCATTCTCCACATTCCTTTGAGATGAAAGAAAGTACTTGGAGTGATTTTAGTTTTCTTTCTTTTTCTCTTTCTCTCTCTCTTTTTTTTTGGGGGGGGGGGCTGGGGATGGAACCCAGAGCCTCACACATGCTAAGCATTTTTTAAATTTTATTTTGAGATAGCATTGCTATGTTGCCCAGGCAGGCCTTGAATTTGAGATTCTCCTGCCTCAGGTTCCTGAGTAACTGGGATCACAGGCATGCACCCCCGTGGTTCTTTTGTGTGATTTTTGGGTAGCTGGGTCATTTCTGTCATTATACCATCTGTTTGTATTTATTTATTTATTTATTTATTTATTTATTTATTTATTTATTTATTTATTTATTTATTTATTTATTTATTTGTGGTACTCGGGATTGAACCCAGGGGCATTCTACCTCCGAGCTACATCCCCAGTCCTATTTTTTATTCCTTAGTTTGAAACAGGGTCTCACTAAGTTGCAGAGAGCCTCTCTAAGTAGCTGAGGCTGGCTGTGAACCCGGATCCTCTGGTCTCAGTCTCCCAAGTACTGGGATTACAAGCATGTGCTACCACACCCAGCTGTGTGTGTATTTATTTATTTATTTAATTTTTCTTTTCTTTTTTTTTTGTGGTACTGGGGATTGAACTCATGGGGCATTCTACTTCTGAACTATACCCCCAGTCCTATTTTTTATTCTTTATTTTTTGAAACAGGGCCTCACTAAGTTGTGGAGTGCCTCACTAGGTAGCTGAGGTTGGCTGCGAACCCAGATCTTCCAGGCTCAGCCTCCCAAGTACTGGGATTACAAGTGTGCGCCACCACGGCTGGCATCTGTGATCTAGGGTTGGAGATGTGACTTAAAGATAAAGGGCTGACCTGGCATGAACAAAGCCCTGGGTTAAATTCCCAGCACACAAAAAATAAAACTGAAAAAACAAAGATTTATCAATCCTTAGATGGTTGTGTTAAAGTCTCCCATTATTGTTGTACACTTCTAAAATTCTATTAGGTTTGCATATATATATATATATATATATATATATATATATATATATTTTTTTTTTTTTTTTTTTTTTTTTTTTGTGGTACTGGGGATTGAACCCAGGGGCATTCTATTTCTGAGCTCCACCCTCAGAACTATTTTACTTTTATTTTGAAACAGGGTCTTGCTAGGTTGGTGAGAGTCTCACTATTTGCTGAGGCTGTCCTGGAATCTTTGATCCTCCTATCTCAGCCTCCCAAATACCAGGATAACAAGCATGGGCCACCACAACCAGCTGCATTATATATTTGAATGCTCTTTTATTGAGTGTAAAAAAAATACATGACTGCTGGACATGATGGTGTATGCCTTTAATCCTAGTACTTGGGAGGCTGAGACAAGAGGATCACAGGTTCTAAGACAGTTTCAGCAACTTAGCAAGACCCTGTTTCAAAATAAAAAAATAAAATAGGGCTGGGAGTGTGTCTCAAAGTTAGAATGTCTCTGGGCTCAATTTCCAGTACCATGAAAAAAATTAAAAAAAAAAAGAAGAGCAATAAATAAGGTAATGGATCACCATGTGTTTTTTAAAAAAATTTTGTGTTAAAACATGTATCATAAACTTCACCATTCTAACCATTTTTAAGTATGCATACAAATATGCATTTAAAAATTATGAGGAAGCCAGGCATGGGGGTGCATTCCTGTAATCCTAGTACTTGGGAGGCTGAGACAGGAGTAGTGTAGGTTCAAGGCCAGTCTGGGCAACTTATCAAGATCCTGTTTCAAAATAAAAAACAAAAAGGGTTGGGGTATAGTTCAGTGGTAGAATGCCCCTGTGTTCAATTCCCAGTACCACAAAAAATAAAAATAAAAATATTAATATTAGGAAAAGCTTGGAGTGGTTCTACTGGTAGTGAGTTAGCCACAGAATTTCCATAAACGAAGAGCAGTTATTTAAAAATTAAAATCACACCATGGGGAGCTATATGTGATTAAATGAGACTTGCACATGATACTCATTTTTTTTTTTTTGCCTTTAACTCTCCTAGACATCTATATCAGATTTTATGGCCCATAATGACTAATGATTATTAGTAATAACAATTCTTTTTGAACAAAGCTGAAGATTATCACGGTAACCCATTTCCTGAGTCTAAACGTGATTAAGAACACACTTGATTTCAGCTCTGTTACTTGTAGCATAATGCTACCCTGTGTGACTGCTCCTGGTTTTTCACTGAAAGTACTGCTCTGATTTTAGCTGTTCAAATTGTGTCACATTGTCCCTGACAGGCCCTGGAAGTTCTCATGTGCTATTTCCCAGGTGGTCCAGAATAAAGTTCAAGTGGTACTTCTTAATATCCTTGCAAAAGGCCAGACCTGAAGAAATGTAAATTTTGAAGCAAAGGTTTGCTAAATCAAGAGATAGATAGCCTGGCCTTAGCCCTCAGCTACTCGATACAGCTTGAACTTTCCGCCTTCTGGTTAAAAGTAAGACTGCCCATTGATTTGATGTGCTGGGCTTGCTGGATGTAGCTGCAACACAGAATAAAGTAATTACTCAAGCCTGACAAACAGCAGCAGTGAGGAGACAACTGGCTGTGTACACCAGGGTTAAATCCCAGAACCAATTTCAAAGCCACAAGAGAACCTAGACTACTGGTCTACCTGTAACCAGCTATTCCTGCATTACCACGTGAAATGAGGATCCAGTGTTAGAAGACATAGGTTTGAATTTAGCTGACCCACACGTTGCTAGTTGTGTTTGGGGATATTATTTCACTACCTTGAGATATTTTCTTTATCTGTAAGAACGGGTTAGATTACTGTGAGAGAGCACGCCTCAGAGGCTGGCATCACCGTCCTTCAGCCTCCTTGGTCACTCCATCCCGGTCCCCGCAGGGTCACCACTCACAGGGATAAACCATGCTGACCTCTCCAACATCAAACACTAGATCAGTTTAGACAGTTTAACCACTCCAAAAAAAGTGAAATGACATTATTATTATTACCAGTAATCGAACCCAGGGGCATTCTACCTCCGAGCTACACCCCTAGTCCCATTTTTTATTCTTTATTTTTGAAACAGGGTCTAAGCTGCAGAGGGCCTCATTAAATAGCTGAGGCTGGCCAGGAAACTGTGATCCTCCGGTCTCAGCCTCCCAAGTACTGGGATTACAAGCGTGTGTCACCACGCCTGACTCCCCAGCCCATTTTCTTTTGAAACAGGGCCTTGCTAAAGTTGCTAAGGCTGTCCTCAAACCTGTGATTCTCTTGTCTCAGCCTCCCAAGCACTGCTCTCTCACATGTGCCCAACCTCTTATATCTCAGGTTGTATCCCTAAACCAGACCAGTCCTTACTCAAAGGGGCTGTTTTCTGAGGAAGACTCTCACTACAAAACAATAGGCTTCCATGCAAGAATGACTCAATGGGACTAAAAGGTGAATAACTAAACTATAGTATAAACCGATCTCATTCTTAGAAGAAAAAAAAAAATCTTGAAGTTGGGTACAGTGGCACATGGCTGTAATCCCGGTACTTGGAAAGCTGAGACAGGAGGATCGAAGGTTCGAAGGTCAGTCTCAGCAACTTAGTAAGACCCTCAGCAATTTAGTGAAACCCTGTCTCAGAATGGAAAAAAAAAAAAAAAAGGAACTGGGCACGGTTAGGCATACCTGTAATCCCAAAACTTGAGAGGCTGAGACAGGAAGATCACAGATTCAAGGTGAGCCCCAGCAATTTAGCAAGATCTTCAGCAATATAGTGAACCCCTTTTTCAAAATAAAAAATGAAAAGGGCTGGAGGTGTGGCTCAGAGGTAGAATGCCCCTGGATTCATAAGTAAATAAGTAAGAACCAATAGGAGGAGAGGCCATCTAATGAGTCTAATATGTTATAGGAGTCTACAAGTCCCCTAAAGAAGAAACATTTAAACTAAGACCTGAGGGATAAGTAGGAGTCAGCAGAGCAGAAGGGTAGGAGTACAGGAATTGCACTACAGATGATACTGATTTCCTTCTTCCTGATTGTCTACTGTTTATTTATTTTTCTATATGAATACAATACTTAGAGTCCTTATTGTTCTGTTGGTAATATCTTCCTACTCCAATGCAGAATGTTTTCTGATAATATCAAAGATTTCAGGCAATTTCCCAGTGTTTATCTGGTACCAGCTATGGGCTGGGAGATACAGGTAGAGAGCAGAGCTGAACGGCTCAAAAGCTCAGCAGTGGAAAGGATCTTAGAAAATATCAGAAAATTCTCTGAGTCATGAAGCAGATCCAGAGAGATTAATTAAGCATTTTATCCAGGACCATAGTGCAAGAGCATTTAGCCCCATGGCAATGGTCAGATGGTATGACAAGTTTGTTTTCCATTTCAATTTTAAAATTTCAGCTGGGTATGGTGGTGTATGCCTATAATACCAGTACTTGGGAGGCTGAGACAAGAGGATTGCAGGTTGTGGCCAACCTCAGCATCTTAGTGAGGCCCTCCACAACTTAGTGAGACCCTGTTTCAAAATAAAAAATAAAATAGGGCTTTGTTAGTTGCATTAGGAAAATAATTTAATGAGGTAAAATCCAATGCTAATGAGGATGTGGCAAAACTGACAATATCAGGTATTACTGATGACGCTGCAAATTAGTACACCCGTCTGAAAACCAGTGAGAGCAAATTCCCAAAGCCATGAAAATTGTAAGGCTCGTTGGTCCGTTACTGAGAGTCTTTATCCTAAGAAATAGATAGCTTTGGGCTGAAACAGGAGGATGACAGGTTCCAGGTCAGCTTCAGCAACTTAGTGAGACTCTTAACAACCTAGCAAGACCCTGTTTCTCACACACACACACACACACACACACACACACACACACACACACACACAAAGGGGTCTAAGGATATAGCTTAGAAGTAGAATGACCCTGGGTTCAATCCCCCTTACTGCGTGTGGACATGCATCTATGTGTGTACACACACACACACACACACACACACACACACACACACACACACACACACACACAGAGGCTATATGTTGGGATCTTAGCCCGGCGGGAAAGACCTCGCCTCTAGATGGCGCCTGGCAGAATGCCAGGAGCGGCTGCAGGTGGTAACATCCTAGGGCTGCCCCACGCTAGAGCGGATGCACCAGCACGCCCGGCCCATGGCCTGCCCAGGTGAGAGCTGGATGCAAGCACCTCGTGACTTAGGCCCTGTGCGGCTTTAAGAGTCTCCGCCTCTCGCCAGCGAGAAGGAAGGCGGGTGGTTGCTGTTGTTGCTGCTGGAGGCGTAGGTTGTTGGGGGTCTGTTGGAGAGGTACTATTGCGAGGAACGGTTACAGAGAACAAGAGTGGGGTGAGAGAAGCAGGGTTAAGAGAATGGTTACTATTACTGCTTGGGTAGCGTCCTCGATCCCAGAGAGAGAGAAAGAGAGAGACAGAGAGAGAGACAGAGAGAGAGAGAGAGAAAGAGAGAGAGAGAGAGAGAGAGAGAGAGAGAGAGAGAGAGAGAATAAAGAGAAGTTTGAACCAGCAACGTCCAGTCATCGTCTTTATTGGGGCCTCACGGTTGAGGGTTCAGCCTGGGGTCCCAATAGCTATAGAAGCCAGGCACAGTGGCACACACCTGTTATCCCAGTACCTGGGAGGTTGAGACAAGAGGATCTCAGATTGGAGGCCAGCCTCAGCAATTTAGCAAGACCCTCAGCAAATTAGCAAGATACCATTTCAAAATAAAAATCAGGCATGTGGTGTATGCCTGTAATCTCAGTACTTGGGAAGTTGAGACAGGAGTATCACAGGTTTGAGGATAGCCTCAGCAAGTAATGAAACTCTCAGCAACCTATCGAGATCCTGTTTCAAAACAAAAATAAAACTGGACTGGAGAGTGTAGCTCGGAGGTAGAATGCCCTTGGGTTTAGGGACATAAATAAATAAACAAACAAACAAATAAATGTAGTGGCTATGGAAACTCTTCGGTAAGAGGAAAAGTCAGAGTTTAGCATTGATGCTGTTTATGTCCACCCTATTTATAACGACATCCAGGAAGGAGCCTGTAGCCTGCGTCTGCACCCTAAGTCCCACAGGCTCCGTGTTGCTGAATTCAATGGACACATCTTGGTTCTAAAGCACACCTGAGAATGGAGAGGCATTTAGCACCCACATCTCCCTCAGGGCTCCATGACGTCCTTTCTTCCACTTGTCCCATTTGGTGGTCTCCGGGGACCAAGTGCAGGCCACCTCCTTTACTCTCAGAGGGACTTTTCATATTCTTTCCTGAACTAGCATCTACTTCCACTTACAAGACAAGGGCTCCCCAGTCCTGACAGCTGGGATGACTCTGGATGGAATTCTCCCAGGACTCCAAGCACAGGTCCAGCCGCTGTGGGATATTTCCATGAGGATACCACTCAGGCTCCTCGAATCATGAAGTCTAAAGTGGAGCTCTGTCCCTGGGGAGCTGCTCGCTCACTCTGTCTCTCCGTTACCAGATCCCTCACATCACTTCCTCCTACCTGATGATGACCAAGAGTCGTCAACTGCAGCCAGGCGTGGTGGCGCACACTTGTAATCCCAGCATTCGGGAGGCTGAGACCGGAGGATCCGGGTTCGCGGCCAGCCTCAGCTACCTAGTGAGGCACTCCGCAACTTAGTGAGACTCGGTTTCAAAATAAAGAATAAAAAATAGGGCTGGGGTTATAGCTCGGAGGTAGAATGCCCCTGAGTTCAATCCCCAGTACCGCAAAAAAAAAAAAAAAAAAGAGTCGTCAACTGTCCCCTCGGCCCCAGCCTCGCTCCACCCTGGACAGAGCTGACAGTAACCCTCCACAAGTAGACCCTGCCCTGTCTCTCCTGATTTATGTCTTTCAGTGGCTTTCGACCTGCAGGATAATGCTTACCTCTTGGCTGGCACATGAAACCTTTCTTTTTTTTTTTTTTTTTTTTTGATGCTAGGGTGCTGCGGATTGGAGATTGAACCTAGGGGAGTTCTACCTCTGAGCCAAATGCCCCAGCTCTATTTTATGTAGTTTGAAACTGAGTCTCACTAGGTTGCTGAGTCTCACTACTTGCTGAGGCTGTCCTCGAACCTGCGATCCTCCTGTCTCATCTTCCCAATTACTTGGATTACAAGTGTGTGCCACCACTCCCGGCTTACGTGAAGCCTTTCCTAATGTGGCCTTTGCCCACTCAACAGCACCCCTCACACACTCTTCTAAACCAAGTGCAAGCACCAAAACAAGCTCCTTTCTCTTGCTTTGGTGAACCCTACAAGTGTTGTGAATCCTCAGGAATTCGTCTCCCTAACTGAATTTAAGAATCATTGCTTGCCAGGTGTGGTGGCACACACTTGTAATCCCAGCATTTGGGAGGATGAGACCGGAGGATCCGGGTTCGAGGCCAGCCTCAGCTACCTAGTGAGGCACTCTGCAACTTAGTGAGACCCTGTTTCAAAATAAAGAATAAAAAATAGGGCTGGATATAGCTTGAAGGTAGAATGCCCCTGAGTTCAATCCCCAGTACCGCAAAAAAAAGAAAAAAAAAAAAATCACTGCTCTAGCTGGGTGTGGTGGCACACATTTTGTAACCCCAGTATTTGGGAGGTTGAGACAGGAGGACAACCTCAGCAAGTAGCAAGACTCAGCAACCTAGTGAAACCATTTCCAGACAAAAAATATAAAATGAGCTGGAGGTATAGCTCAGAGGTAGAACGCTCTTAGGCTCATTCCCCGATACCACACACACACAAATAAAAATAAATCATTGCTCCTAGGAAGCCTTCCGTGACAGTTGAAGGAGATAGCTGCCCTCCGGGACCTCACAGCAGCCATTTCATAACCTTTTTCTACTCCTAAGCCACTTTAGTGTTTTATGACTGGTCTCTTTCCCCACCAGGAGCTCCTTAGGGACCAGGAGGGAAATGAGGTGAGAGGAAGAAAATAAAAGAAATGTTGATAGTAACTTGTTACAAGAACTGGGAAATATGTACTTATTTTCTTTCTTCCCATTTTTTGTATTGTCTAGTATGTGAATTATATTAGTTTTATACATTTTTAAAAAGTCAATTCATTTTTAGGATAAGTCCAGTTTCTCTGTGCTAGCTCAATAAAAGAACTGGCTGCCTAAGGCAAATCAACCTCAAATTCCCCTCTCCCCAGTCCTCTCTGGATCCTCAAGACCCCCACACCTCCAGCTCCACAAGGACTTGGCAAAGCAAAAAAGACTGACTTTAGCATTTTCAGCAGACAGAAGGAACACACACACACACACACACACACACACACACACACACACACACACACATTCCTTGGCCTTGAAAAGGTTACGTTGCTCCTGCAACTGAGAGCCAAAACCCATTTTGGACCAAATGCTCATCAGAGCCTCACTGTGTTCACAGGCTGGACACAAAAGAAGAGGTTCTGTGATAGATCTTGCCTAAGATTTATAAAGGATGGGGATGATGGAACTTCTGACTGCTATATCTATCACCTTGTCAACTTGAGACGTCAGTGGAAGATGGGGGTGACCTCTAAGAATTCTACCACCTGTTTTTTTACCAAAATATTAATGATCTCAGGTGTCTAAAATTTCAACCATGCACACTGGCTTGTAGTTCTTCTATATTGAAAAATAACCCTGCCACATAATGTTCAGTCTGCATTTGCTATTATTTTTCCTTAAAAGAAAACAAAGACTTGATCCATTCCAAAAATAAAATATAAAGAAAAACTCAGACAAGAAGCAAACCCCGTAGCTTAGAAATCATCGCTGATTAACAGCACGTAAGTGTTACCTGACGAACGGACTTCTATCCTAAATGCAATTACCACAGATTTCTGGTGATTCCCCACTGTTTTTAGAGTTTATGCCCAGCTCTTGAAGCAACGACTTTTGTAGCAATAAATCAAAGGAAACTTCTCCAGCTTCACACCTTGGTCAGAGAGACCCTAGAGGGGATGCTGGGCCCTGGCTCAACAGCTTCCAGGAAGGTGCCTACTTCTCTGCCCTCTTAAGTCCATCCTTGCATCTGTTCCTCAAGGGCTGACTGGCATGATTAAGCCCACTGCCAAGACTTGCTGAGACTGTCAGGGCAAGCAGGGCCTCTGCTTTTAACAAAGTGTTGTCTTTGTGCTGCTGGCCTGCTTCCTGGAGAGGTGTCTGCCACGCTGTTGAAGCCCTGGGGAGGCAGCATCACCCAGGTCAAGGGTGGCATGTGAGGGTGTGGGCATGTCGGGGAGGGTCATGTGGCCTTTTCAATGAGGAGAACCGAAAGGGTCTGGCAGGCATTTTTGTTGCTGGGAACATACTGTAAACAAGCAGCAGCAGTTAGCAGGTACAATTTCCAAGAGGTTGATTCTACTCTTCGCATGTTCTGTGCCATTATCATCACCTGGAACCCCAGCTCACATAGACTCATGTTCATACCATAGAGAAGAGGAGGAGTTACAAGGGACAAAAATATGCACGTAGGTCAGAGGAGGATGGAGTGATTGATTCACGGCCACATGACCCATAGAGGCGCCATCACAACCAGGAGACACCTTTTGTGATTCATCTACCATCTACTGCAAAGTGAGGTTTCAGTTCGGAACAGAGGGAAATAAGAACCAACCACTGCGGGACATGGTGGCGCATACCTGTAATCCCAAAACTTGTGACGCTAACACCGGAGGATCACATACAAGTGTGAGGCCAGCTTCAGCAACCTAGCAAGACCCTGTTTCAAAACAAAATAGAATTGGGTCTAGTTTAGAGAGGTAGTACATCCCCGGATTCAATTCCCATTAAAAAAAAAAAAAAAAAAAAAAAAAAAAAAAAAAAAAAAAAAAAAAAAAAAAAAAAAA
>PVLC010010106.1:0-20593 GCA_004027655.1 Graphiurus murinus
GGCGCACGCTTGTAATCCCAGCATTCGGGAGGCTGAGACCGGAGGATCCGGGTTCGCGGCCAGCCTCAGCTAACTAGTGAGGCCCTCCGCAACTTAGTGAGACTCGGTTTCAAAATAAAGAATAAAAAATAGGGCTGGGGGTATAGCTCGGAGGTAGAACGCCCCTGAGTTCAACCCCCAGTGCCGCAAAAAAAAAAAATAAAATAAATAAATAAATAAAAATAAATAAAAATGTAAAGTCTTAGGCCAGAAGGTTCTCTGTGAGTATAAATGGTATCAACCATACTGTCATTTGCCCAAAGGTGGAATCTAGGTCTTCATTTCATAGAGGTGGACTTGAGAGTTCCCCTAGCAGACACATATCAAAGACATGAAGCTGGGCGTGGTGGCACACACTTGTAATCTCAGTACTTGGGAGGCAGAGACAGAAGGATTGCGGGTTCGCAGCCAGCCTCAGCTACTTAGTGAGGCCCTCTGCAACTTAGTAAGACCCTGTTTCAAAATAAAGAATAAAAAATAGGGCTGGGGGTGTAGCTTAGAGGTAGAATGCCTCTGGGTTCCAACCCCAGTACCACAAAAAAAAAAAAAGAAAGAAAGAAAAAAAAAAAGAAAAAGTAAAACAGGGCTGATGGGAAGTAAAAAGAGGTACTGATGGGAAGAACATACAATGGCGGCTTGGTGACAGGTGAATGTGCTGTGTTCCACACCATCCTGGGGTAGGGCGGTCCTGGAGAAATGCTGAGACATGAGCAGGTCTGACCAGTGGGGTTCGGGAGAAGAGAGCTGAGGAAATAAACAATACAACAATCATAAGCACTTCTTCTTTTTTTTGGGGGGGGGGTACTCAGGATTAAACCCAGGGATGTCCTACCTCTGAGCTACACTCCCAGCCATATTTTATTTTGAAATAGGGTCTTGTTAAGTTGTTGAGGCAGCCTCAAACTTGTGGTCCTCCTGTCTCAGCCTTCCAAGTACTAAGATTACAGGCATGTGCCACCATACCTGGCTAAGGACCTCTTCTTTAACGGGATTGACGGACTTTCAAAATAACCATAATAGTAGTAATACCTCATCTGTAAAATGAAGATAGCACTGATTTTACTGGAAGTTAACAGTAAATTAAATCAAATAGTAGCCATCAAAAGATGAATCAATGAATCACTTATGTAGAAGAACCTTGCTTTTATTTATTTTTCAAATGGTAGCTTCTAAGCCTGGCATCGTAGTGCATACTTGTAATCTCAGGACTCAGGAGGCTGAAACCAGAATATCACAGGTTCATGGCCAGCCTCAGCTGCATAGTGAAGCCCTCGGCAATTCAGTGAGACCCTGCTTCAAAATAAAGACTAAAAAAATTAGGGCTGGGGATGTAGTTCAGAGGTAGAATGTCCCTGGGTTCAATCCTTAGTCCCCCCCCCCAAAAAAGTAGCTTCTTTCTTTCTTTCCATTTGTTCTTCTATTTATATCTAATATTTACTCTATGCAAGAAGGAATTGTCTAGTTCAGAAAATTCACACATTACCTTCTTCCTTTTCTTTCTTTTTTTCTTTTTTTTTTTGGCAGTACTGGGGATTGAACTCAGGGGCATTCTACCTCCAAGCTATATCCCCAGCCCTGTTTTTTTTAATTCTTTATTTTGAAACAGGGTCTCCCTAAGTTGCAGAGTGCCTCACTAAGCAGCTGAGGCTGGCTGCGAACCCGGATCCTCAGGTCTCAGCCTCCCAAATGCTGGGATTACAAGTGTGCCACCACGCCCAGCTACCTTCTTCCTTTTCAAGACCAATGCCTCTACTTATACTCTTCAACCACTTCTGTCCCCTTTTGAATCTTCTCCGTTTAAAAACAGACCTCTGGGTTAAAAAACAGACAGCCAGGATGGAGGTGCATATCTGTAATCCTAGTACTAAGATAGCTGAGACAGGAGGATTACAGGTTCAAGGTCAGCCTTAGCAACTTAGCAAGACCCTGTCTCAAAATTAAAAAAAAAAGGGGGGGGGGCTGCTGGGAGTATAGCCCAGTGATAGAATGTCCCTGGGTTCAATCCTCAGTACTACAAAACAAGCCAACCAACAAACATAAGACAGACATAAGTTTACCCAGCTGCACCACTTATTAGCAGGGAGTTGATAAGCAGCTAAAATAGGCTAAGCCTTGATTTCCTCATTTGTAAAAGAATAACAGCACTTACTTCACAATACTGTTAGATACTGTATGCAAGGGGGTTAATAGTTACCAGAATGTTAAGACACAAACATACATGAGAAGGTAATTTCTGTCCAGTGTCCAGTATGTGTGTATGTGTATGTATATATATATATATCCCCATCACCATGTCGGCTCAGAGAAAGGGCGATACGCGCTGGGGTGAACATTTGGGCCTGCAGACGACAGTGGTCACTGCAGTGATCTGGACAGACGCCTGAGTGGCCGAGGAGAAGAGGAATTGTCTTCTCAAGATGTCTCACCACCTGGCAGACAAATCCTCACTCCCATCCCCTTTCCCTGCTGGAGGCTGCGTGAAGCACCGTTGGCTGCCAGGACCCCTCACCTCGGCCTCCTTGGGCGCCGCACAGGACACTCAACCTCAAGAGAACCGCCATCTCGCTTTTGATAGCTCAAGGTCATCCACCAACCCGGAAGCAGTTACAGGACAATTTCTACCCAGCGGCGACGAAAGAAAAAGCGCCGAAGGAACCGGAAGTCGGGGGCGGTGCGTCCGTCGCGCATGCGCACACCCGCGGTCCGGAGTGCTGTCCCGCATCCCTGAGCATGGCGGAGCTGGGTGAGGCGGACGAAGCGGAGTTGCAGCGCCTGGTGGCGGCCGAGCAGCAAAAGGCGCAGTTCACTGCACAGGTTGGAGGACGGGACCAGCCCTGGGTGCTGTGGGGACGTAGAGGGAAGTACAGGTTCCGGGCCTCCGCGGAGTTCTGGCGACCTGGTGAGGCCGCTTTCTGCTGGGTCCCGCAGCGCCCCAGGCCCCTCTCGAGAGACTAGTCATGGTCCTCCTGCTTCAGGTGACCGGTAGTACTTAGGTGCCTGCTAAGCAGGCCCAAAGAGGAGAGAAGGAGTAAAGCAGAGAGAGAGCTTGAGCGACCCACTGGCCCAGGACCACATTAGCCGGCGGACTTGTCTGGGCTGGCGTTAGGGACACCCCTGCCAGTCCTCTTTGGAGGCCATGTGCGCCTCTGCCAGACACCCATACACTGTGGATTTGGGGTTTGCCGTCACCCTCTCCCTTATTGGATTATGGGGAGCATATTTGATAACGTATTTGAAAATAATGAGCACCAGATTATTGGAGAAAAGTTCTAAAGTAGGCTCTGAAGTAATCAATGTAAACTGTTGGTTTAGGGCCACGTTCTTGGAGATGTGTGTCTGTGTGTGTTAGTTATTGAGGATTGAACCCAGAGTCAGAGTCATTCTACCTTCGAGCTACATCCCCAGCCCGATTTTATTTCTTATTTGGAAACAGGGTCTCTCTAGATTGATGAGTCTGTCCTCGAACCTCCAGTCCTGCTACTGGCATTACATGCATTCGCTGCCACCACCCCCGGGCTTTTTTTTTTTTTTTTTTTGGTACTGGGGATTTAACCAAGGGGCATTCTACGTCTAAACTACACGTCCCCAGCCCCATTTTAAATGGATGCTAGCTGCTTTTGGGACTGTGAAAGAAGATATTAATTCTACCAGAGAATTTGCCTGTGAGGATAAGGATCTCACAATACTGGGGACAAGTTAAGAAGTGAAGAGGTGTGCCCAAAGTGATCCCATGATTAGTTGGTTGAAAGAATGCTTTTATCAGGTCATGGAAAATGAGGAATTAAGGAAGTAGACAAAGTTGGGCCTATTTGCAGACCACAGCAGTTACTATTTTTCTTTCTTCTTAGGTGCATCACTTCATGGAACTATGTTGGGATAAATGTGTGGAGAAGCCAGGGAATCGCCTAGACTCTCGCACCGAAAACTGTCTCTCAAGCTGTGTGGACCGCTTCATTGATACTACTCTTGCTATCACCAGTCGGTTTGCCCAGATTGTACAGAAAGGAGGGCAATAGGTCATCCTGTAGGAGAATGACAGAAGCAGCAAAGGACTTATTAAGCAGGTTGAAGGGCCAGTGGGGGGAGTTGTCAACCCATTGTCAGGTCAGCATCAGGCCGTTAACTGTTTGTCAGTGCTAAGTAACAGGCCAAATGTTCAAAAAGTGAAACTTATTTATTTGGAATTCATTCAGAAATTCCAGTTTGTATCACATCAGCTTATTCAATAAATGTGAATTCTCTAACTTTTTTTTCCCTCTAAATCCCATTTTAGGATTTAACATAAAGATCTCTGACAGGAACACTAGAAGTAAGCATATTCCAAAGCTGTTAGTGCAGATGGGAGGCCATCGTTTTGATGAGCCACTCTAAACCATAGTTAAAGGGATTGGAAGAACATCAGAGCCTTAGCCTAAGGCATGGAAGAGAATTGGGGGTTGAGAAACGTGGCAAACAAAATGGCTTTATTGCTTATACATGACCAAGCAAAGGTAAACATGGCAAAAGAGAAAAAAACAACAGGCAAAATATGTATTCCTTGGGAAAGAGATAAGCCTGCTAGTATATGTGGAGGGAAAGGTCAAGACCCAAATAGAGCCACCTTTCTGGAGGTGCCTTATTCCACTGGCCCATATTCCTGAATCTGTGCTTGGAATTCTTTATTAGAAATCTGTTCTGTAAAGAGAACTTTTAGAGCACCAAAACATTGCTAAAAAATACATACTAAAGCACCTTCTAACAAATACTTCATTTGCTCCAAGAAGGTTAAGAGGTAGTAATTATAGAGTCCTCTTCACGTTAGGCTACCACCAATCCCAAGGATAAAAAATATACACCATGGAACACTGACAAATAAGTACCAAAGTATTAATATTTCAAATAAATATCCCCAAAGGTAGCACCCACTCACAGTCAAGGGATAGGGCACCTCTGGCCAACCATATATTTTAAAACCAAGAACTTTATTAGAAATCTGTTCTGTAAAGAGAACGAATTTAGTAGTTAGAAGAGCTGTAAAGTACCACTTCATGGAATGTTGTCATATTTGTATTCTATTGCTGGTGTCTTAAATTATCATACTACCATGAAGTATTTCTGTATTACACACGGGGAAAGTAAGGCTGGGGAGTTTAACTTAACCTGCTCTAGAACTCAATTAGTGGCAGACCAGGATCAAAAGTTCGAGTTTTCAAGCTTTTTTTTACTCAACTCATGAAGTGAACAACCAGGAAAAAATTGACAATGTCACTTGGTCTTTTGTCTCGTAATGAAAAATAACCCCAGTGTTCTGCCAGCCTTCTTTTAGTGATATTTTGGTTTCTTAAGAACTAATATAGCAGGAAATCACAGTATAGCAAAGGGAAGTATGTGGTCTCTACTTAGTGCTTTAACTCAAAGGCAGACTGGGAAAAATAGATATGTCCCTGAGAAGCCTGTTTCATTTTGGAACTAATTCAACTTAGTTTCAGGGAAAACCTAAAATTTATTACTAGAATTAGAAATGAACAAGGAAGACAAACAGGGCTGGGGGTATAGCTCAGTGGTAGAGTGCTTGCCTGGCATGCGTAAGACCCAGGATTTGATCCCCAATACTGGGGGAAAACAAGGAAGACAACATTTAGATGGCTATTGCAGCCCTGAATCTCTTTCAGAGCATCATTAGCATGACTAAATCCTAATTCTGCCCTGTTAGGTAAAGATTGATAACTGAAGAAAAAATTTCAACACAAGTCCACTTAGGCAATATACAGCAATGGAACTAGAAAACTATTTACTATCCAATTACCATGTGTTAGGGGTGTAGGGTATACTAAGTATAGACCCTGTCCAGCAGGGAAATTTGAAAAAACCCTAGTCCTTGCTAACAGTTGTCTGTGGATATTAAATGGTTTGTTCTTATGCCCACTTCCTAATTAATTAAACTGGACCACATCTGTGGGGTCAAAATACAGAAGGGTCAAAGCACCAAGGCTGAAATCAGTTATGACACCTGCAATATAAGCAGAAAGCAACATAGTGTTTGCTTATAAACCATTCTACATAGCACTGCTTTCAGTCAATCCACCTCTTGATTCCAGCCCTCTATATCCCCAAACTCAGCATTTCAACTGGTGTACCCAGGTCACTATTAAATTCAGCTTTCTGGGTCCTTTAATTGCTGCATATGTTCTCTACACTAGATGTGATTGCAAAAAATAATCTCTTCAAGAAACCTTCATAACAAAATACCAGATTCCCTATTAACAAGAAAAGGGGATCAAGTTTAACAGGCCAAAATAGAAGACAAGGAGTCTAACCATATATAGATGGCACAAAACAGCTCTAACCTCAGGCCCCCCATGAAGGAGTCACTGGCAAAACCTGAAGGTATAAGAGCTGTTAATAACCAGTCAGGCAGGAAATTTCCCATTTAGTCATCCTCTGAGCTCTCCGCAGACCTTTCATCTGTAGCTACTTTCCAATTTGTGCGTTTGTTTGTCCTTGTCTGTATTTCACTGTTGGCTACAGGGATGTGGACATTTTTATCGCCCTTTTTCCTTTTGGTTTTCTTAGTGTCTCTTTCCTCACTTTCCTCAGAACTGCTGGATGCCGAATCATCTGACCGGGAAGTGTCACTTTCTGCCCCTACGAATAAAGCAGATTTTTTAAGAGACTTTTTCCTTGATTTTTTCTTGCGCTTATGTGGTTGTTTCCTTTTCCTGGTACTTGAAGCCCCAGTTTCTTCTGAGAGCTCACTTGAGGAATCTGCTGTTATATCTGTGGCTTCTTTTTTGCTTTTCTTCTGTTTTTTGTGTGACCTTTTTTTCTGCTTCTTTTTGTGGGATTTCTTTGACTTCTTATGTTTACGAGATTCATGAGTAGATGATTTTACTTGGGGAGATGTTTTTTTCCCGTTGGCAATATCTTGCTGATCACTACTAACAAAACGGTAAAAAAAAAAAAAAAAGAAAGAAAGAAAACTTTTATGTAGAAAATTAAAAATGTATTTTAATATTCTGCATGCTAGACAGCAAGTTGTTATCATCTGAATTTTAAACCAGAACTGACACAGGCTGATGATACCAACCTTATTATTTTGAGTATTTGTTTTCTTATCATTAAAACAAAGATAAAATTCTAACCTGGCAATAATGAGTTACCATATGAAACAGTAAGTACCAGTCTCCACTTACCCAGTTTCATTTTCTGTGGTTTCAGTTACCTGTGGTCAACTACAGTATGAAAATACTATATAGAAAACCCCAGAAATAATTCAATTGTAGTCATTCTGAGTAGCATAATGAAATTTCTTGCTATGCCAATCTGTCCCACCTGGGATTTGAATCATCCCTTTGTCTAGTCACCCATCCCTCAGTCATTTAGTATCCACCACGTAGGTTTATCAGATCAACTATCATTGTATAGCAGTGCTTGTGTTCAAGAAACCCTTATTTTTGCTTAGTAATGGCCCCAGAGCATGAAAGTAGTGATGTTGGCAATTCATATATGCCAAAGAGAAGCCATAAAAATATTTCCTTTAAGTGAAAACATGAAAGTTTATCATAGTTTTGTAGGTACAGGAGAAAACATAGAACATACAGGGTTTAGTAATTGGAGGTTTCAGCATCCAATGGGGATCTTGGAACACATCCCCTGTAGATAATGGGGGAACTACTATATGTAAGCAAAATGTTTATAAGCATGCCAAACATCGATTCGAGAAAGGCACAATAGGGACTGACTGCTTCCTCCCAATTAAATCATGAGAATTTGATTGAATGGAGGGGAACAGGAAGGGTTGTGTTTTTTTGGAGATGGGGTCTGGCTATGTTGCCCAGGCTGGTCTCCAGGTCCTAGACTCCAGCAATCCTCCTGCCTTGGCCTCTGGAATAGCTGGGACTACAAGTACACACCACTACACTCAGCTCTAGCTGCATTTTTCAGTGGCAAATGTATCATTTGTAAAAGAATGCAATGTAAGCCAGGCATGGTGGTGCATGCCTGTAATCCCACTACTTGGGAGGCTGAAATAGGAGGATCCCAGGTTCAAGGACACCTCAGCAAGTAGTGAGATTCTCATCAACCTTAGTGAGACCTTGTTTCAAAGTAAAAACGAAATAAGATTGGGGGTGTAGCTCAGAGGTAGAATGTCCCTGGGATCAATCCCCACTACCATCACACACACACGAAAAAAAAAGGAGAGAGAAAAAAAAGAATGCAATTTATAGTTACAGACTTTGTACTATCTTAGCTTTTATTTTTTTTTTCAGTAAGCCTATTTACCTTACCTGTCTGTTTCAAACTCTTCAGGGTACAACTCTTTATAACCACTGTGACCCCATCTGTAAGATGACACAGATTGTTAAAGCAGTGCATGCAATTTTGGAAATGAAAACTGGAAAGAATTTGGAATGTATCCATACACACAGAACAAACAAAACAGAGACATGATAGTGCCATACCCATATTATAGCTCAGTACAGCTATATGTTCTGTTCTGTAGTATACATTTTCATGTCAGGTACAATCTCTTTAAGAATTTTTTTTTTTTTGGGGTGGTGCTGGGAATTGAACCCAGGGGCATTTCACCTCCAAGCTACACCCACAGCCTTTTTTTTTTTTTTTAAACAGGGTCTCATTAAGTTGCTAACAGCTTCACTACATTGCTGAGGCTGACTTTGAACCTGTGATCCTCATGTCTCAGCTTCCCAAATACTGGGATTATAGGCATGCGCTACCATGCCTGGCTTAAGAAATATTAAAGGATTCTTATATACTGTTCTTTAGCAGTGAAGTACTTTTCTAAAAACACTTCATAACAATGCTGTCTACAATGGGACAATTTTATAAAAATTTTTTCAATTATTTATTGAAATATAATTCACAATCAAGATATTTGTCCCCTCCGCCATTTTTGGGATTGAACCCAGGAACAATCTACCTCTGGGCTATACCCTCAGTCCTTTTTATTTTGAAAAGGAGTCTTGCCAAATTACTGAGGGTTTCACTAAATTGCTGAGGCAGTCCTTGAACTTGCAATCTTCCTGTCTCAGCCTCCCAAGTACAGGGACTACAGGTGTGCACAACCACACTCAGCTAAAAAAAGATTTGTCCTTTTAAAGTATAGTGCATGCCAGCCGGGCGTGGTGCCGCACGCTTGTAATCCCAGCATTCGGGAGGCTGAGACTGGAGGATCCGGGTTCATGGCCAGCCTCAGCTACCTAGTGAGGCACTCCGCAACTTAGTGAGACTCGGTTTCAAAAATAAAAAAAGAATAAAAAATAGGGCTGGAGATATAGCTCGGAGGTAGAATGCCCGAGTTCAATCCCCGGTACCGCAAAAAAAAAAAAAAAAAAGTATAGTGCACGCCTGTAATCCCAGTACTTGGGAAGCTGAGACAGGAGGATCACAGGTCATGGTCAGCCTCAGCAATTTAGCATGACCCTTTGCACAAATTTAGTGAGACCCTGTTTAAAAATAAAATATGGCTGGGGGTGTGGCTCAGAGGTAGAAGGTCCCTGAATTCAACACCCAGTACCCCCCAAACACATACACAAAAGTAGTGTCTCTAGCCCATGGCAACCATTAATCTGATTTCTGTTTTTGTTTTTGTTTTTTCTTGGCAATCCTGGGGATTGAACTCAGGGACATTTTACCTCTAAGCTACACTCCCAGCCCTATTTTTTTTTTTCCCCCCTGTGGAACTGGGGATTAAACCCAGGGGCATTCTACCTCTGAGTTACACCCCCAACCCTAGTTTTTATTCTTTATTTTGAAACAGGGTTTCACTATGTTGCAGAGGACCTCACTAAGTAGCTGAGGCTGGCCATGAACCTGCAATCCTCCTGTCTCAACCTCCCAAGTACTGGGATTACAAGTGTGTGCCACCATGCTCGGCTTCCGCAGCCCTATTTTTTTGAAATAGGGTCTCACTAAGTTGCTGAGGCTTGCCTTGAGCCTGCAATCCTCCTGTCTCAGCCTCCCAAATATTGGATTACAGGCGTGCACCACCACACCCAGCTTAAATCTGATTTCTATCTCTGGCTTTGTCTATTGTGAACATACCTCAAACAGAATCATGCAATATGTAATCTTTGTGTCTGGCTTCTTCCAACTCATATAAGACTTTCAAAGTTCATTCATGTAGCACATAACAGAACTTCACTCCTTCTACAGACAAATAATATCCTCTTGTGTGGATATACCATATTTTATTTATCCACTCATCCGTAAACATTTGGGGTCTATTTTTTGGCCATTATGAATAAAACTGCTATGAACACTCACAAGTGTTTGTGGGGACACTAATTTTGACAAATACATATTTTCAGGCCAAATACAATTTCAGGTCACAGAAATTTAGTCACCTACCTGTCTGGCATGTTAGCTTCATAATCATATAACTTCTTGTTCCAGGATTTGGCCTTAAGGAAATCGTCTTCCAGTGCCCCAGAAATTTCATTCTTTGGCCTCCAGTAGTCTCTCTGACTTTCTTCATCAAAACCATCACTACGCATCCGACTATAGAAGAGAAGAACTTTTAGATTTCAAAACAATCATGAGGTTACTTTACAGGACATTATGAATAAAATTCAAGGAACAGGCTAAGAGGAGAACAAAACAACCTAATACTGTTAAAAAAAAACAACAAAAAGCCGAGAATGGTGGTGCATGCCTGTAATCCCAGTACTTGGAAGGCTGAGACAGGAGAATCATAGGTTTAAGACCAGCCTCAACAACTTAGCAAGACTCAGCAATCCAGCAAGACCCTGTTTCAAAATAAAAAATAAAAAGGCCTGGGAGTGTAGCTCAAAGACAGAATGCCCTGGGTTCAATCCCCAGTACCATACACACACACACAAAAAAACACATACTAGAAATTGTCTGTTCCTCTCTGCTATCGTTTGGATCTATAATGTTCCCCCAAGGCTACATGTTAAAGGCTTGGTCCCCAGAGTGACACTGTTGGGAGGTGGTGGAATCTTTTAACAGGTGAGGCCTAGTAGACCTCTTTTAGGTCATTTGTGGCTATGCCCTCAAATGAAACGATGGGATCCTGGTCCATTCTGAGTTATCTTTTTGGTTCCTGGTCATGAAGTGAGCAGTTCTGCAATACTGTGCATTCTTGGGCCCAAAGTAATGAGGCCAATTTATCATGGACTGAAACTTCCAAACCTGAGCCAAAATAAACTTCTTTATAAATTAATCATCTCGGTCTGTTACAGTGACATAAAGGTAATATATATTTGGGATTTTTTTTTTTTTTTCTCTTTTGGTACTGGGGATTGAATCCAGGGACATTCTACCTCTGAGCTACACCCCCAGTTCCACTATACTTTTTTTTTTTTTTTTTTTTTTGCGGTACTGGGGATTGAACTCAGGGGCGTTCTACCTCCGAGCTATTTTGAAACTGAGTCTCACTAAGTTGCGGAGTGCCTCACTAGGTAGCTGAGGCTGGCCGCGAACCCGGATCCTCTGGTCTCAGCCTCCCGAATGCTGGGATTACAAGCGTGCGCCACCACGCCCGGCTTCCACTATACTTTTTGTTTTGGAACAGGGTCTCATCAAGTTGCTGAAGCTGGCCTTGAACCTGTAATTCTCCGGTCTCAGCCTCCCAAGTAATGAAATTATAGGAGTGTTCCACCATGCCTGGCAATCTTATATACATTTGCAATGACCAATGATTCAGGCCCATCAGGGATTAAAAAAAAAAAAAAGACCAATGAAAAAATTCTGACCATTACCACCCATCCTACTGTAGAGTACAGATGAAATAACTTCTGGACTGTGTCTTGCTGTAGCTCACTCACTGATTCTCAACTAGGAAGACATGCAAAGAGAGAAGCAGAGCAAAATCACAGCTGTGGACACCTTACCCTAGAGATTCTGAAATACATCTCCCCCCCTGCAAAACAACAACTCACAGTAGTGAGGTCACAGTAACAATGGAACAAAGAGTAACCCATGGGAATATTAAAAGTAGGGAAAAAGTTGAGAACCACTAATTTTGCCTCTGCTAACAATGTCCACTAACCAGCCAATAAGACAGCTCATCAGCTATTAAAAATATTTAAGGGCCTCCTACATGCCAGATGTTATTACTCTAGTTGTTAAGAATATAACAGCAAATGAGACAATCAGAATACCTGATTTTACCTTTTAAAGTATCTTGATTTTTATCTTTTTTTTTTTTTTCTTTTGGTACTGGAGATAGAACCTAGGGACCATCTACCTCTGAGCTAAAACCCCATCCCTTTTTATTTTGAAATAAGAGTCTCACTAAGTTGCTGAGGCTGGCCTTGACTGCATCCTCCTATCTGAACCTCCCAAGTACTAGGATTACAGGCATGTATCACTGTGCCTTGCTGTTTTAAAGGTGTCACCTTTTGTCAATTTAAAAAAATAATTTTTGAGCCAGGCATGGTGGTGCACACCTATAATCCCAGTACTTGGGAGACTGGGACAAGAGAATCACAGGTTTGAAAGCAGCCTCAGCAACCTAGTAAGATCCTGTTTCTAAACAAAAAATAAAAGGGCTGGGGTGTAGTTCAGGGGTAGAATGCCCCTGAGTTCAATCCGCCATACCACACACACACACACAAAAAAAATTAATTTTTAGAAAAGATTTATGCAGCCGGGCGTGGTGGCACATGCTTGTAATCCCAGCATTTGGGAGGCAGAGATCTGGGTTCGCGGCCAGCCTCAGCTACCTAGTGAGGCACTCCGCAACTTAGTGAGACCCTGTTTCAAAATAAAGAATGAAAAATAGGGCTGGGGGTGTAGCTCGGAGGTAGAATGCCCCTGAGTTTAATCCCCAGTACCACAAAAAAAAAAAAAAAAAAAAAGAAAAGATTTATGCACCAGGACATGCAGTAGAGTCTACGAGAGCAATCATTTTGTTTTTAGAAATGCCACTTGGAATTAAACAATCAAAACAAAAAAAATTATCACCTTTACTAACTGTATTTTTTTGGTTCTGGGGATTGAACCCAGGGGCATTCTACCTCTGAGCTACACCCCTAGTCCTATTTTTTATTCTTTATTTTGAAACAGGGTCTCACTAAGTTGCAGAGAGCCTCACTAAGTAGCTGAGATTGGCCGCGAACCTGGATCCTCCTGTCTCAGCCTCCCAAGTACTGGGATTACAAACATGTACCACCACGCCTGCCTATTAACTGTACTTTTATTTTTTACTTGTTTTCCATGTGTGGTAGTAGGGACTAAACCCAGAGGCATTTTGCCTCTGAAGTACATCCCTGGCCCTATTTCATTTTTTACTTAGAAACAGGGTCTAAGTTACAAAGGGCCTAAATTGCTGAGGTTGGCTGTAAACCTGTGATCCTCCTGTCTCAGTCTCCCCAGTACTGAAATTATAGGTGTGCAACACCATACCTGGCTCTAACTGTACTTTTAAATTCTCAAAGAACCGCCTTCAGAAAGAAAAAAACAAACAAAAAAAACACCAAGATATTTATGTTGAAACCCTGCCTTTTTAACAAATATACCCAAATACTTCTTGTTTAAAGCCATTCATATATAGCCAAATACAAAAGTCCACATACTGTGCTGGCATACTCACTATCCTTAACTATCTCACTTTCACTACTGATTTCCCATGGTGGCTTACAAAATCAGGATTATGACTTTATAGTCATTTCTCATACACACAGCACCTATACTTAAAGGCATATGAGGCCCAAGAGGTGCTCCTAATTACTCAAGACATTTCTATACCTTACAGGTAAAAGACAACCACACCTGCATAATCCTTCAAATTCACACTCAAATTGTTATGAAGGAGCCAGGTGTGGTGGTGCACACCGGTGATCCCAGTATTTGGGAGGCTGAGACAGGATAGCATGTTTTCAGCCAGCCTTAACAAGTTTAGCGAGGTCCTCCACAACTTAAGTGAGACCTTGTTTCAAGATTTTAAAAAAAGCCAGGCATGGTGGCGCACGTTTGTAATCCCAGTACTTGAGAGACTGGACAGGAGGATCCGGGTTCGAGGCCAGCCTTAGCTACTTAGTGAGGCCCTCCGCAACTTAGTGAGACCTGTTTCAAAATAAAGAGTAAAAACCAGGACTGGGGATGTAGCTCGGAGGTAGAATGCCCCAGGGTTCGATCTCCAGTACCTCAAAACAAAAAACAACAACAAAAAATAGGACTGGGGTGTAGCTCAAAGGTAGAGTGCCCCTGGGTTCAATCCCTAGTACCACAAATTATGAAGGAAATGTAAAAGGCTATTGATCTAGCAAGACAGAGTAGATGAAGTTAAAAAAAAAAAAAAAAAAAAAAGGCTGAAAGAATAAAAGATTAAAGGAGAAAGGAGTGATTAATCAGTTCAGTGACCAGAAGATTCCAATAGAACATCTTAAGTTAAAAGCTTTAGGTACAGTCAGGCATGGTGCACATGCCCATATTCCCAGTACTAGCAAGGCTGAGACAGGAGGATCACACGTTTGAAGACAACCTCAGCAAGCAGTGAGACTTTTGGCAACCTAGCAAGACTTTGTTTCAAAACAAAAAATAAAATTGCCTGGGAGATATACCTTGGAGGTAGAATGCCCCTGAGTTCAATCCCCAGTACCACACTAAAATAAAAGCTTTAGGTGCCAAGCACGGTAGCACATGCCTATAATTCCAGTAATGCCAGTACTTGGGAGGCTAAGACAGGAGGACATCAGATTCAAGGCCAGCCCATAGTAACTTAGCAATACTATATTTCAAAATAAAGAGAGCTGGAGCCGGACGTGGTGGCGCACGCTTGTAATCCCAGCATTCGGGAGGCTGAGACCAGAGGATCCAGGTTTGCGGCCAGCCTCAGCTACCTAGTGAGGCACTCCGCAACTTAGTGAGACACGGTTTCAAAATAAAGAATAAAATAAATAAATAAATAAAAAAAAATAAAGAGAGCTGGGGTCATAGCTTGGAGATAGAATGCTCTGGGTTCAATCACCAGTAACAGAAAAAAAAAAAAAAAAGCTATTAGGCAAGGTTGAAATCAACAAAACCCTAAACATTTACAATTGTAGAAGAATTATTAAATTTTCCATTACAAATAAACAGAGCTAAGCAAGATGGCACATGCCTATAACCCCAGCTACTCAGGAGGCTAATGCAAAAGAATCTCAAGTTTGAGGCCAGGTCAGACAACTTAGCAAGATCCTATCTCAAAAGAAAAAAATAAAAAGGTCTAGAGATAATAGACAGATGGTAGAGTGCCCAGGTTCAATCCCTAGTACCATGAATAAATAAATAGAGCTGGGGATATAGCTCAGAGGTAGGGGCCTTGGTTCAATCCCCAGTACATTAATTAATCAATTAGGGACTGGGGTGTATGTAGCTCAGTGATAGAGCACTTGCCTAGCATACACAATACCCTGGGTTCAATCCCTGATGCCACCAAAAAAGGCATATAAACACAGAGTCTGGCCATACCCATCATAGCTATTATTTATGCTTGGGTTTAGATTTGTGAAACAGGGAAGGTTTAATGGCTCACAGAACTGAATTTATCTACCTTAACATACTAAAATGTTTTTAAGCAAAAGTTGATGATTATGAAAAAGATGAGAATTATTTTGGTTCTCAGAGCTGCAACTTCACCTGGAACTGCTGGGTAACATTTTCCTTTTGGTGTCCTGGTAAGCATCCTCCATTTGTTTCTCTAGTTCTCTTATTTTCCACATATCCGATTCCTCCTGAATCTAGAATTTTTTTTAAAGGAAAGAAACAAAAATAAGTCACTAAAAATAACACTTTACATTACAGAAAAGTAACTAACTGGAAAAAGTCTGCACTAATTAAGGGTTACAGACTAGGCTATGATCAGGCACCTGGAAAATAAATTCTGCTTTCTATAGAAAGTGGTTAAACAATCTAACCCCCAAAAATACCATCAAATATGTAGACTTCCGCAGCAACTTTTTTTTTTTTGGTGGTGGTATTAGGGATTGAACTCAGGGGCATTTTACCTCCGAGCTATACCCCTAGCCCTATTTTTCATTCTTTATTTGGAAACAAGGTCTCACTAAGTTGCAGAGGGCCTCACTAAATAGCTGAGGCTGGCCATAACCCGGATCCTCCGGTATCAGCCTCCCAACTACTGGGATTACAAGTGTGCGCCACCATGCCTGGCTGCAACAGAACTTTTTTTTTTTTTTTTGCAGTACTGGGGATTGAACTCAGGGGCATTCTACCTCCGAGCTATACCCCCAGCCCTATTTTTTATTCTTTATTTTGAAACCGAGTCTCACTAAGTTGCGCAGTGCCTCACTAGGTAGCTGAGGCTGGCCGCGAACCCGGATCCTCCGGTCTCAGCCTCCCGAATGCTGGGATTACAAGCGTGCGCCACCACGCCCGGTTCGCAACAGAACTTTTTAACCTCTACATAAATGCACCTATCACCTTACCAAATTTGCAATCATGCTGCAATTAGCAAATGATAATTCCACATTTCTGAGATGCAACATGATTTTAATTGTACAATTAATCTCAACTGAGCCTTAAGCAATCTTATGAAGAAATCAAAGCAGGTGCCATTTTTACACCTAACTAAGAAACAAAACCTCAGAGATTTTAGCACAGTAAAAAGAAAGGGAAAAAAAAGAAAGAAAAGAAAAAAACCTAGTACTTGGCTGTGGTAGCACATGCCTACAATCCTAGTACTTGAGAGGCTCAGACAGGAGGATCACAGGTTCAAGGCCAGCCTCAGCAACCTAGTGAAACCCTATTTCAAAATTTAAAAATAAAATAGGGCTAGGGGCATAGCTCGGAGGTAGAATGCCTCTGGGTTCAATCCTCAGTTCCAAAAAAAAAGGGGGGGGGGGAGGAAGAGGTTGAGGGTGCAGGTGTAGCTAGGAGGTAGACTATCCCTGAGTAATTCAATCCCTAGCTTCACCAAAAAATAAAATAAAATTAAAAATTAAAAATTAAAAAAAACCAACAACAAAACTAGTAAGGATAGGTCTTTTTTTTTTTTTTTTTTTTTTTTTTGCGGTACTGGGGATTGAACTCAGGGCACTCTACCTCCGAGCTACACCCCCAGCCCTATTTTTTATTCTTTATTTTGAAACCGAGTCTCACTAAGTTGCGGAATGCCTCACTAGGTAGCTGAGGCTGGCCGCGAACCCAGATTCTCCGGTCTCAGCCTCCCGAATGCTGGGATTACAAGCGTGCGCCACCACGCCTGGCTAGGATAGGTCTTTTAAACTCTCTAGGCTACGTCTCTTTTCACATAATTCTTGTTAAAAGCAAAATAAAAGAAACAATATGGCTGCTAAGGAATTTCCTGTAAAGCAAACCACAATAACCCAAAGAACAAAAATACATTTTATTTCTAGGTTCTTCTACATAATTCATGCTTTCTTTTGTTTGTGTGTTGTGCTGGGTATGGAACTCAGACCCTTGCACATGCTAGGCAAGCACTTTACCACTGAGCTACACCCCCAGCCCATGCTCTTTCTTGTCACATATTAGTACACGATGCACTCTCTATCCAGAATAATCTTTTTTATCTGATAAACTTATACCCATTCATCCAGAACCAGTTCAAATATCAGCAACTCAAATACCATTCATTCTGTGAAATCTTTTCTAATTTCCCAAGGTGAATTTCATTATTTCTTCGTCAGTGCTCTAAGGCACTTTGTAAGTATCTCTACTACGTAGTACTTAACAAACTGACTAATTATCTACTTATTCATGTTTGTATCTCCCAACTGTGCCAAAATAAGGCTTGGTACACTGTAGTCTCTCAGTAAGTGTTGAGGAATGCCTAAGTTGTACCTCTCACCTTATTGTGAGCATCAGTGTGCCGGATGACATTCCTCAGGAGGACTTTCCCCAATGGAACCCGGGACATTCTTCAATCTGAAATGAATCAACAAACATTTAATAAGTTTCTTGACTATCTTATCTTTTCATTTCATAAAGAAGTATGAGGTAAAGGAAAGATAACTGTCAAAGGTCCTAAGGAATAGTTTTTCCTTCACTATTAAAAGGGAGAAACACCTGCCCACAATTATTATTGTAAGGATGAAAGGAAATAAATTACATTAAAGTTCTTTAAAATTGTACAAGACTGCACAAAATTAAGGGCAGGTGTGTGTGTGTGTGTGCGTGTTGCATATGGTGCTGGGAATTGAACCTAGAGGCATTCTAGCTCTGAGCCCCACCCCCAGCCCTTTTTATTTTAAAACAAGGTCTGACTGAGTTGCTGAAACTGGCCTCAAACATGTAATCTTATTGTTTCTGTCTCCCAAGTACTGGGATTCTATTTTAGTCTTTATTTGGAAACAGGGTCTGGCTAAGTTGCTGAAAGCCTTGCTAGGTTACTGAGGTTGGCCTTGAACCTGCAATCTTCCTGTTTCAGTCTCCCGAGTACTAGGATTAAAGGCATGCACTACTCTGCCCAGCAAATTAAGTGCCTTCGTGCGCACCATTTAATTCTCACAATAATTATACTTTTAATAAGGCAAATAGTTGTCCCCCAGTTTCCAAGGGGGATTGGTTCAAATCTGTCAGGGTTCTGGAATCTGGGGGGGGAATGCTCTAGTCTCTCAAAACTGTGTAGTATTTGCATATATACTACGCCCATCTCTAGATTACATTTAATACAATGCAAATGCTATGTATATGGTTACTAGTACATATACAATTTTTTTCCTGATATTTTCAATTGGTTGTTAGTTGAACCGAACATTCGAAAAGGCAAAACGATGGACACTGCGGGAGGCATCTCCATTCCTATTTTGTCGATGAAGTTTCCTTAAAAAGCCGCGCCTTGCCCCAAACCACATATTCTCATGCAATGCAAACGATGTATGTCAATGTCCAGCTTAGAAATGAAATCTCGAGTCCCAAAATTAGTTTGCGATGAAGGAAATACCTAGATTTGAGTGTAAGAAACCACAAAAGTCAACAGTAATAGAAACTGACGCCTAAAAACATCAAATGCAAAGATGACCTAAATGTCTTAATTCGAGGCATTTTATTTCCTATTCTGCACGGAAGTTTCCCAAACTAGATGGCAAAAATATTCACAAGTGTAGCTGGCAGGGGCTTTGTGTAACCACCCCAAACGCTCACTCACCCCTGGATCCTGAGATCAGGCATCTTGTTAGTGTGAGACGAAGAACCACTCCATTACAAGATCTCCGACCCAGAAGTCAAGGAGTCAGGGCTCAAAGGCAGCTCTGCAGCTTCACCCGAGTCCTTCGTGAAAACGCAGCCTTCCCACCGGTTATTTTGCCCTCAAGCGTGGCGCAGGCCACGGCTGCCTTCCCCAGCCCAGACCGGCAAGCCGAGACCAGAGGGGGCGCCGGCACGGAATCCGGAGAGCTGGGTAGACACGCGCATTCCCCGCTCACGATCTGCTGGGATGGCTCCCGGAGATTGGGTTTCACTCCCCAGGGAAGATGGGGACGCTTTGGAGGGTACGACCTTCCGTTGGGCCCCCAAGAAGTGTCTAGGGTGCCTGAAGAGGGGTGTGAGGTTTCCAAGCGGAAGACAGAGAAAACACCCCCATCTTTGTCACCGGGATCCCTGCGCCTCGGCGGCCTCGGGGCTCCCGGCAGTCTTCCCTTCAAACGCCCTCCCCACACAAAAACACACAAACACACCCATACCGTGCGCCGCAGCCTCGCGTGGCGGGGGTGGGGGGAAGGAAGCGGTCTAGGAGAAAAAGGCGGAGGCTTCCCTTCCAGGCCGGAAGTCGTGCTCCCGAGAAACCCTTCCTTCCGACGGGAGTCCCAGATACCCTCAGTGGAGCGTTTCCTGACACTGTGGAGGCTGGCGGATATGAAAAGGAAGCCGGCGCTTTCTAAGGAGGAGAAATGGGTCGGGTCCAGCTGAACCGCAAGCTCGGCCCCACGTGGGGGAGATTCCGGAACTGAATATAAAGAGCTCTTTCCACCCGGAGCTTTCCGGACCCAATTAGATGTCGTACACAGTCTGGTTACCTTGGTAACCGATGTCGCGGTTTGTCTAGGAACCGACGGAAGAGGTGGGTTCCCAAACCTTTGGAATGATTGTCCACTAACTACATTGCCTAGTTTAACCTTAATATAGTATTCGAAGAATCTGATCCTCCTCTTTTCCTCATTCTATGGACGCTGTGGGACACCTCTCGGGGGGGGCGGGGGGGGAGGAAGAGCGAGGAGGGATTTCTTGAGAAGTAGAAAGAATATTGTTACTGTTGTGGTCCGCGCGGTGGGCGGGAGCCCTAGCGGCGCCGCGCCGGACTCTTCCGCTGTTGGCTGGGCACCGGGAGGTGCTATGAGAGCGACATGGAAGTAAAGGATGCAAATTCTGCACTGCTTAGTAACTAGGAGGCGTTCCAGTTACTAACTGATCTGAAGTAGGGTAAAGAAAATGGAAAGAGCCGGACGTAGTACTTGGGAGGCTGAGACAGGAGGATCGCAGGTTCGCGACCAGCTTCAGCTACTTAGGCCCTCCGCAACTTAGTAAGACCCTGTTTCAAAATAAAGAATTAAAAATAGGGTTGGGGGTGTAGTTCGGAGGTAGAATGCCCCTGGGTTTAATCCCCAGTACCAGGGGGAAAAAAAAAAGTGTA
>PVLC010010106.1:20693-35685 GCA_004027655.1 Graphiurus murinus
TTTTTTGTGTGTGTGTGTGTGTGTGTGTGGTACTGGGGATTGAACTCAGGGGTATTCTACCTGCGAGCTACATCCCCAGCCCTATTTTTTATTCTTTATTTTGAAACCGAGTCTCACTGAGTTGCGGAGTGCCTCACGAGGTAGCTGAGGCTGGCCACGAACCCGGATCCTCCAGTCTCAGCCTCCCAAATGCTGGGATTACAAGCGTGCACCATCACGCCCGGCTGCCAGTTTCTTACAGAAATGAAAAGCCACAAGTTGACCAAAGATGTAAAGCTGCAGCTGCTGAATCACAGGCCTATAACGGCTGTGGAGATCCAGCTGATGGTGGAAGAGAGTAAACCATTCAGAAAGGAGAAGATTGAAGCTCCTCTCCATACTGTCTGCAGGACAAAAGAAAAATATCAGCCCTGCGGGGTGGTGCACGCCTGTAATCCCAGTACTTGAGAGGCTGAGACAGGTGGATCTCAGGTTCCAGACCAACTTCCCCAATTTAGTGAGATCCTGATTCAAAATAAAAAGGGCTGGGGGTGTAGTTTGGCGGTTTTTGTAGTACTAAGGATTCAATCCTTAGTGCCACAAAATAAAGTAGGGCTGTGTGTGTAGTTCAGAGGTAAAATGTCCCTGGGCTGTAGCTCAAAGGTAAAATGTCCCTGGGTTCAATCTGAAGGAAAGAAAGAAAAGACACCAAAGAGGAGAAAAAATATATATTACCAACAACGTGGCAATGGAGAAAGTACTCAACATAGAAGAACACAGCTTGCCCAGACATTTCATGAAGTTTATTCTCTGACCATTTCCTGGACATTCACAGACTTGCTTATTTTATTCTCTATCCCAACAGGGCTGATTTCATGCTTAGTTGGGAAAAATCACAAAAATAAGTTGTAAATAAATAGTTGTGCTTCAGGGAGATATGAAAGGGTGAAGGCAGGCTAGGCTGCCAGTGCAAAGAGCTAATGAAGGGAAGACAATAACTGGACCTCTCCGTAGAAATGCTTCCTCTATGACCTTTGCCAGTTGTAGGAGGTCTGTGTACACAGATAGTAAAATACTTACGTTGCCTTTGAAAAAATATATATTATTACTCTTGTATAATGTTTATCAAGTGAACCAGCTTCTCTATGTTAGCTTACTTAATCCTCACAATAATTCTATGGGATACCTATCATTTTGAGCAGAACAGACTAAGGCATATATATATATATAATATATGTAATATATACATATGATATGTATATAAATATACAATATGTATATAAATATATAACATAAATATAATATATAAATATATGTATAATATATAAACATAATATATATAAATATATATAATGTATATATATTTCTTGCTCAAGTCATATGGCTAGTAGGAGATAGAGCTAAAATTAGAATCTAGGCATACTCCTTCCAGAGTCCTTGCTCTTAACTGTTAAACTATACTGAGGATTAAGGAAGTTTCATGTGTCCTTTAACCCCCCCCCCCACACACACACAAACTGCTATCAATTTCAGGACTAGGGAGGCAGTGGTCAGCCAATATCAAGGTGCTAGAAGATCATTAAAAAGCCCAGACTTAAAATGACTGCTCTGCTCCCTCAGAGTTTGTGAAGGTCCAAGTGGAGGAGGTAAGGCCTTATCTGAGAGGCCAACTTGAGAAATAAGGAAGGGGTATTAATAATTGAAGAGGCACAGGTGTTAAGGATAGCTGATAATATCACTAAAATAATTCCTTCTCTCCTAAAGAGAGGAAATGAATCAATAGTTACACATATTTTTCCTTAAATTATATATATATTTTTGTTGTTGTTTGCGGTACTGGGGATTGAACTCAGGGGCATTCTACCTCCGATCTATACCTCCAGCCCTATTTTTTTTTTTTTTTTTTTTTTTTTTTTTGCAGTACTAGGGATTGAACTCAGGGGCGTACTACCTCCGAGCTATACCCCCAGCCCTATTTTTTATTCTTTATTTTGAAACCGGGTCTCACTAAGTTGTGGAGTGCCTCACTAAGTAGCTGAGGCTGGCCGCGAACCCAGATCCTCCGGTCTCAGCCTCCCGAATGCTGGGATTACAAGCGTGCACCACCACGCCCGGCTTCCAGCCCTATTTTTTATTCTTTATTTTGAAACAGGGTCTCACTAAGTTGCGGAGTGCCTCACTAGGTAGACGAGGCTGGCCTCGAACCCAGATCCTCCGATCTCAGCCTCCCAAATGCTGAGATTACAAGCGTGCACCACCACACCTGGCTCCTTATATTATGTTTTTCAGAAGCCAGTTTCACCATCAATCATGAAGACATCCTCAAAGGGTCTACTCACCCAACTTACTCAGTTCTGGAACCTTTTAGATGATATGGCTGAAAGTGATCCTGAGAGATACAAAAATTTCATTGAACAGGAGATGCGAGAGGGGAAACAGTTCTATGCTGGACCAGAACCACATCTCTGTATACAGACCAGGATACTGGTATGTAGAGTTGATGCCTGGTACAGGGACATCTTAAATGATCCTGGAATAATCAGAGAATACCTTACCTCTAACTATTGCTACTTCAACAACAAAAACTTGATGGAAACTCTCTAAACAGAAAATGAAACACAGTGCCAAAGATTGTGTTGAAAGAGTAAGATTGGGAAATTCATGCCTGATATGTTTTGTAAATCTTAACATGAGTCATTTTTTTCTTCTAAAAGGAAAATATAAGGTGATGCGATAATTTAATAGAGAATCATGACATTGAAGCTTTTTAAAAATAGAGAATGTGTGTGTGTGTGTGTGTGTGTGTGTATGTGTGTGTAGACTGAACCCAGAGGCGCATGTGTGTGTGTGTGGTGTTGCAGTGTGTGTGTATGTGTGTGTGTGTGTTATTGAAGACTA
This sequence comes from Graphiurus murinus, assembly GCA_004027655.1. Classification (NCBI taxonomy): domain Eukaryota; kingdom Metazoa; phylum Chordata; class Mammalia; order Rodentia; family Gliridae; genus Graphiurus; species Graphiurus murinus. The sequence continues at coordinate 23,571 of PVLC010010106.1, forward strand.
AACCTAGAGGCATTCTACCTCCAAGCTATACCTCCAGCCCTATTTTATTTTTATTTTTGTTTGTTTGTTTTTTGGTACTGGGGATTGAACCCAGGGGCATTCTACCTCCAAGTTACACCCCCAGTTGTATTTTTTATTCTTTATTTTGAAACAGGGTCTCACTAAGTTGCGGAGGGCCTCACTAAGTAGCCGAGGCTGGCTGCGAACCCGGATCCTCTGGTCTTAGCCTCCCAAGTACTAGGATTACAAGCGTGCACCACCACGCCTGGCTATTTTTGTTTTGAAACAGGGTCTAACTAGGTTGATGAGAGTGTTACTACTTGGCTGAGGCTGTCCTTGAACCTGTGATCCTTCTGTCTCAGCTTCCCAAATACTGTAATTAGAGAATTTATTTTGTTGGAAAAATAATGAGGTGGTGAAATGGGGTCAGATGCACCTGAAACAACTGCTTAGATCAATTCCCCCTTCTCTCAAGTTCTTCTGGAAGGCAATAGCAGCTGGATTCATGATGAAAAGCTAAAAGCTTTGGAGAAATCAAATAACAAAGGGGTAATTTATCAAACACACATTGGAATGATTTAGTGCCTAAATTTCTCCCTCTTCCAGCCCTGTAATGCATTGCTTTTAGGAATCTATCAAAAGCTACTTCTTTTAACCAGAGACATGGTGGTGCACACCAGTAATCTTAATACTTGTAAGGCTGAGAAAGGAGGATTGCACATTTGAGAACAACCTTAGCAACATAGCAATACTCTCAGCACACCCAGCAAGACCCTGTTTCAAAATAAAAACATAAAAAGGGCTGCAGGTATAGCTCAGAGGTAGAAGGCCTCTGAGTTCAATCCCCAGTACCACACAAAAACAAACAAAAACCCTAGTTTTTGAAATGTCCAAATTATTTGCTTTCCAGAAGCCAGAAGAAAAAATACTTTTTATCAACCTATGTCAGTGGAAAAGTATTCCTGCTCCCGAATCAACCACTCAGCCTGTATCTCTAAGTGTTGGCAAACCAGAAGATATCTCTGAGACATCAGGTACAAAGCATTAAAGAAGAAAAAAACATTTCATGAATTTTATTGGGAGTAAGCATGGATCATATTTTACTTAGTAAAAGCATTTTAAGTAAGGTATTTTATTTGGTGATAACATAATGACAAATTAATTTACCTCCATGCAAAAAAAAAAAAAAAAATGAGGAGGGGGGCGGTTACTGAGGATTGAACCCAGGGGCATTCTACCTCTGAGCTACACTCCCAGTCCTATTTTTTATTCTTTATCTTGAAACAGGGTCTCACTAGGTTGCAGAGGGCCTCACTAGTAGCTGAGGCTGGCTGCGAACCTGGATCCTCTGGTCTCAACCTCCCAAGTACTGGGATTACAAGTATGCGCCACTACACCCTGCTATTTCTTATTTTTAAACAGGTCTAAGTTGCTGAGGCTGTCCTCGAACCTGCTATCCTCCTGTCTCAGCCTCCCAAGTACTAGGATTACAGGTGTGCCTCACCACATCTAGCTTGATGCAAATTTAATCCTGTTGAAAAAAATTTTTTTTTTTTGTGGTATTGGGGATTGAACCCAGGGGCATTCTACCTCCAAGCTACCACCCCTAGTCCTATTTTTATTCTTTATTTTGAAACAAGGTCTCACTAAGTTGCAGAGGGCCTCACTAAGTAGCTAAGGCTGGCTGTGAACTCAGATCCTCCTATCTCAGCCTCCCACGTACTGGGATTACAGGCATGTGCCACCATGCCCAGATCCTATTGAAATTTTCTAATAAAAGCTGGTGTGCTGCCGGGTGTGGTGGTGCATGCTTGTAATCCTAGCATTTGAGAGGCTGAGACGGGAGGATCCGGGTTCCTGGTCAGCCTCAGCTGCTTTGTGAAGCACTCCACAACTTAGTGAGACCCGGTTTCAAAATAAAGAATAAAAAATAGGGCTGGGGGTATAGCTCAGAGGTAGAATGCCCCTGAGTTCAATCCCCAGTACCGAAAAAAAAAAAAAAAAAAAAAGCTGGTGTGGTAGCGCAGGCCTGTAATTCCAGTACTTGGGAGGCTGAGACAGGAGGATCGCAGGTTCGAGGCCAGCCTCAGCAATACAGCAAGACCCTGTTTCAAAATAAAAAAATAAATAAATAAAAAGAGCTGGGGAGAGCTGGGCATGGTGATGCACGCTTGTAATCCCAGTACTTGGGAGGCTGAGACCAGAGGATTCAAGTTTGCGGCCAGCCTCAGCTGCTTAGTGAGGCCCTCTGGAACTTAGTGAGACCTTGTTTCAACATAAAGAATAAAAAGTAGGACTGGGGGTGTAGCTCGGAGGTAGAATGCCCCTGAGTTCAATTCCCAGTACCAAAAAACAAACAAACAAACAAAAGAGCTGGGGGTTGTAGCATGAGATAGAATGCCTCTGAGTTCAATTCCCAGTGTTCAAAAAAAAATATTTTAATAGGAGCCGCTTTTTTTAAAAATTTATTTATTTATTTATTTATTTATTTATTTATTTATTTATTTATTTATTTATTTTGCAGTACTGGGAATTGAACTCAGGGGCATTCTACCTCTGAGCTATACCCCCAGCCCTATTTTTTATTCTTTATTTTGAAACAGGGTCTCACTAAGTTGCGGAGTGCCTCATTAGGTAGCTGAAGCTGAACTCGAACCCAGATCCTCCGGACTCAGCCTCCCAAATGCTGGGATTACAAGCATGCGCTACCACGCCTGGCTAATAGGAGCCGCTTTTAACCCATATAAAAATGTTAAGCAAGATGGGTGTGGTGGTAATCCTAGTACTTGGGAGGCTGAGACAGGAGGATTGCAGGTTTGAAGCTAGCCTCAGCAACTTAGTGAGGTTCTCAGAAAATCAGCAAGACCCTTTTCCAAATAAAGAATAAAATAGGGAGCTAGGTGTGGTGGCACATGTTTGTAATCCCAGCATTTGGGAGACTGAGACTGGAGGATCTGGGTTAGTGGCCAGCCTCAGCTACCTAGTGAGGCCCTCTGCAACTTAGTGAGACCCTGTTTCAAAATAATAAAAAATAGGGCTGGGGGTGTAGCTTGGAGGTAGAATGCCCCTGAGTTCAATCCCCAATACTGCAAAAAAAAAAAAAAAGGAAAAAAAAAAAAAAAAAAAAAAAAAAAAGAATAAAATAGGTCTGGGAGTGTAGTAGCCCAGAGGTAGAATGCCCCTGGGTTCCATCCCCTGTACCCCCCCCCCCATGCACACACACGCATAGTGCTAAGCAATGCCTTAATTGGAATTTTATGTATATAGTGTCATTGTAATTGCCTCTGAAAATACAGGAGAGGAATTTTTATTTTCTAGCTTTATCAGGAATATAGTTTCATATATTACCTGACATTTTCATTAGAGAAATCAATTGTTTTACTTCGTGTCCTCTGAATTACACAGATACTTACACAGTCATTGATGTTGCCTACAATCCTGATATTCTCCAGGCAGCAGAAAAGGACCAATTGAAAAAAGATCAGTTAATAAAGATGGCCATGAAATGCATTGAAGAGAAACTCCAATTCACTCTCTCACACTCTTACCATATTACCGAATTTAGAATAAAAGGAAGCATTCAAAGAATGAAACAAAACCTGATGGGAATCCAAGATGACTTCAGAAATTTAAGAGAGAAGATGAAAAAGGGTAAGATGATGAATGTAAATAAAAACTAAACTGATTTTGCTGGGCATGGTGGCTGTAATCCCAGTACTTGGGAGGCTGAGACTGGAGGATTGCAGGTTTGAGGCCAGCCTCAGCAATTTAGCAAGGCTCTCAGCAACTTAGCAAGACTCTGTTTCCAAATAAAAAATAAAATAGGGCTGGGATGTAGCTCAGAGGTAGAATGTCCTGAATTCAATCTCTAGTACAAAAAAAAAAAGAAAAAAAGAAAAAAAAACCCCACTAAACTGACTTAAGATATTTTTTTTAATATGTGTACATTTTGCAAGCTAGAATTCTTCAGTTTTTTGTTGTTGTTGTTGTTGTTGTTGTTGTTTGCGGTACTGGGGATTGAAATCAGGGGCGTTCTACCTCTGAGCTACACCCCCAGCCCTATTTTTTATTCTTTATTTTGAAACCGAGTCTCACTAAGTTGTGGAGTGCCTCACTAGGTAGCTGAGGCTGGCCGCAAACCCGGATCCTCGGGTGTCAGCCTCCCAAATGCTGGGATTACAAGCGTGTGCCACCACGCCCGGCTAGAATTCTTCAGTTTTAAAAGATGAGCTGGGCATGGTGGTGCACACTTGTAATCCCAGTACATGGGAGACTGATCACAGGTTTCAACCAGCCTCAGCCCCTCTGCAACTTAGTGAGACCCTGTTTCAAAATAAAGAATAAAATAGGGCTGGGGGTGTAGTGTAGCTCGGAGGTAGAATGCCCTTGGATTCAACGTTTAGTATAAATAAATACATACATACATACATACATACATATATACATAAATAAATACATAAATAAATACTAAAGATAAAAAATATAAATACTAGATATTAGAAATGTTAAGTGTATTCATGAAAACTTATAAATCCTGAACGTTTTTGTGGGTTTTTTTTGTGGTACTGGGGATTGAACTCGGGGACATTCTACCTCCGAGCTACACCCCCAGTCCTATTTTTCATTGTTTATTTTGAAACAGGGTCTCACTAAGTTGCAGAGGGCCTCACTAAGTAGCTGAAGCTGGCCTCGAACCCAGATCCTCCTGTCTCAGCCTCTCAAGTACGGGGATTATAAAGGTGCACCACCACACCCGGCTAATCCTGAACGTTTTTAACCAAATTATTTTTTCCTTTTTCTTTTCTATTTTTATTTTTTCATTTTTCTGCAGCACTTTGGAGCAAACCCAGGGCCTCACATGCTAGGCAAGCACTCTACAACTGAGCTACATCCTCAGATTCTTTTGCTTTAGTATTCTCAAACCAATTTAACTGCAGCTTTATCTGCCATCTCATTTAACACTACATGTCTTATAGCTTAAATCCTCATAGTATTTTGTGACTTCACTTCTCTCATTTTTTTCCCAAAAAGAACATACTCTTGGACAGATAAGAACCAGTACTTCGATCAATCCAGCTCACCTTCCTCAACTGTTACTGCCAAAAGACCAAGTTGCCGGAAAAGCAGGATGCTTGATAGAAGAGATTTCTAGTACTGAAATCCAGGTGGAGATGAAGATACCAGCCTATGAATTAAAAATTGTGAAGGATCAGAATGAGAAACCTCTGAAAATTGAATTGAAAGTTGAATTACCTGGTATTAATTCAGTCTCTCTCTGTGACCTTAGTGTTTCTGAGGTAAGTTGAATAGATAATACCCCTTGGTATCCATGGCAGATTCTTTTCAGGAACTCCTGTAGATATATGAATCCATAGATGCTCGAGTCCCTTATATAAAATGGTATAGTTATATAAAACTTGCATATAATCTATGGGAATAACCTATACTTTAAGTCATACCTGGATTACTTATAATACCTAGTTCAGTGCTATGTAAATAGTTTTGTGTTAGTTTTCTGGTACTATAACAAATACCTAAAATAATCAACTTACAAAGAGAAAAGGTTAGCCAGGTGTGATGGCACATGCTTGTAATCTCAGTACTTGGGAGGCTGAGGCAGGAGGATTGCAGGTTTGTGGCTAGCCTCAGCAACTTAGTGAGACCCTGTTTAAAAAAAAATTAATTAATTAATTAGGGCTGGGGTTTAGCTCAGATGTAGAATGCCCCTGGGTTGAATCCCCAGTAGCCCCCCCACCCCCCCCACACACAGGAAACTAGAACACAATCAGTTGGCTCACTCACTCTTTCTTTCTTTCTTTCTTTCTTTCTTTCTTTCTTTCTTTCTTTCTTTCTTTCTTTCTTTCTTCTTTTTCTTGTACTGGGGATTGAACCCAGGGCATTCTCACCTCTGAGCTACAACCCCAGCCCTATTTTATTTTCTGTTTTCAAAAAGGGTCTCACTAAGTTACAGAAAGCCTCGCTAAGTTGCTGAGACTAGCTACAAACCTGTGATCCTCCTGTGTCAGCCTCCCAAGTACTGGGATTACAGGTGTGCCACCATGTCTGACTGGCTCTATTGTTTTTAGACCTGTGACACAGCAGCGCATCAGGGTAAGATGTGTGTGTTAGGACAAAAAACACTCATCTCAGCCGGGCGTGGTGGCACATGCTTGTAATTCCAGTACTTGGGAGGCTAAGATAGGAGGATCACAGGTTCGAGGACAGCCTCAGCAAGTGGTGAGACTTTCATCAACCTAATGAGATCCTGTTCCCAAATAAGAAAGAAAATCAGGTTGTGGGTGTAGCTCAAAGGCAGAATGCCTCTGGGTTCAATCCCTAGTATCAAAAACAAAACAAACAAACAAAAACCCCCACTCATCTCATGGCCAGGTAGCAAGAGAGAGAGAGAAAAGAAGTGCTCAGGGTCCATGATTTGCTTCAAGAGCACACCCTTAATGACCTAAAGACCTCCCACTAGGTTCTATCTCCTAAAGGCTCCACTCCCACTGGCTGCTTCCCCAGGGAGCACACCTTTAACACCAAACCTTTAACACAAGAACCAAGGCAAACACTTAAGATCCAAACCATAGCAAGTAGTTAGACTATATTGTTTAAGGGATGAGAAAAAAAAGTCTAAAGCTGGATGCAGTGGCACACACCTGTACTCCCAGTATCTGGGAGTCAGACAGATTCACAGGTTTGAGGCCACCTGTTATATTTACTTTTGTTGTGGTATTAGGAGTAGAACCCAGTAGTTCCATCCCCAGGGTATACCCCCAGCCCTATTTTATTTTTTATTTGAAAACAGGGTCTTCCTCATTGCTGAGACTGACTTCAAATCCTCCTGTCTCAACTTCCCAAGTACTAGTATTACAGGTGTATGCCACCATTCCCAGCTGTATATTTAGTTTAAATATGAAATAAAGTAGGGCTGGGGGTGTAACTCAGAGGTAGGATGACCCTGGATTCCATCTCCAATACCCCCTACCCCCACTCCCACACGTTTATTATATGCTCAGTATAGATGCAACCATTGTAGGCTTAACTACATTTCTCATCCCAGGTATATTGGATCCTTCAAATATAAAGAGCTGTCTGTACAGTAAACTTGTATCAGCACTCATTGTTATGCTGTTGTAGTAACAAACTCCAGAATTTCAGGGGTTTACTGGGCATGGTGGCACACACTTGTAATCCCAGTACTTAGGAGAGTGAGAAAGGAGGATTGCAGGTTCAAGACTAGCCTCAGCAATTTAGCAAGACCCCATTTCAAAATAAAAAAATTGTGCTGGGGCTGTAGCTTGAAGATAAAACACCCTTGAGTTCAATCCCCAGTACCACACAAAAAAATGTTCCTTTCAGGGGTTTATAATTTGTTGAAGTTTATCAAGTAGGCCTGATCCAGGTGAAGGAGTAATTCCCATCTGAGATATGCCTTTCTTATGGCAGAGGAGAAACAAATGGCCAGCCCATGCAGTGGATCTAGAACTTCCATTCAGACATGGCATATATTACTTCTGCTTGCACTTCATTGGCTTAAGTACCACACAAGGCCAAGTCTTACATCAGCAGGACTGGAAAGTGTATTCTCCTCACAGGTAATCACAGGAAGTCACATGGCAGGGATGTATAATCCTCTAACCTTACAGAAAAGTAATAAACATTCTTACAGTAAACATTCTTTAGTCTACCATTTATTCTTTTGGTCACAGTTTACTTACTTTATTCTTCCCTTAATCAATCTTCTAATCCCATTATTAGACTCTAAAGTAAAGGATTTTCAGCTGGGCGTGGTGGCGCACACTTTTAATCCCAGTACATGGGAGGCTGAGACCAGAGGCTGAGACTTAGTGAGGCTCTCTGCAACTTAGTGAGACCCTGTTTCAAAATAAAAATTACAAAATAGGATTGGGGGTGTAGCTCGGAGGTAGAATGCCCCTGGGTTCAATCCCTAGTACCGCCAAAATAAATAAAATAAATAAATAAATAAATAAAGTACAGGATTTTATTTCTTTTTTTTTTTTCAGCTACACTCCCAACCTTTATTTATTTATTTATTAATTGAAACAGGGTCTCACTAAGTTGCTGAGGCTGGCCTCAAATCTGCGATCCTCCTGTCTCAGCCTCCCAAATTCTGTATATAGGCATGTGCCACCATGCCTGGCAAAGCACAGGATTTTGCCTTTGCAATCCACTCTGCTCCTCTTAAACCACAGACCATTACGTAAGACAGCTTATCTTCTCCTCAACTCCATCCAACATGCAAATTGAAATGGATAGAGAATAACTACTTAACCAGTGTACCTTCAGAAGTAGGAAAAATGTGAGGCTCACTGCACTTAACTGGGTGCACAACAATTCTGAAATCATAGTAGGCAATCTCCCTGAAAGCCCCTTGCATTGTGGTGGAGGGGATTTCTTGCTTAGATCCCTTCAGAAGATTGATCACCTAGCTTCGTAGTCCATTGTTAGCCTTGACCTTCAACTCCATTTTTTTTTTTTGGTACTGGGGATTGAACTCAGGGGCATTCTACCTCCAAGCTATACTCGCCCAGCCCTATTTTTTATTCTTTCTTTTTTTTTTTTTTTTTTTTCTTGCGGTACTGGGGATTGAACTCAGAGGCATTCTACCTCCGAGCTATACCCCCAGCCCTATTTTTTATTCTTTATTTTGAAACCGAGTCTCACTAAGTTGCAGAGGGCCTCACTAGGTAGCTGAGGCTGGCCATGAACCCAGATCCTCCGGTCTCAGCCTCCGGAATGCTGGGATTACAAGCATGCGCCACCACACCACCACGCCCGGCTCTATTCTTTATTTTCGAAACAGGGTCTCACTAAGTTGCAGAGGGCCTCACTAGGTAGCTGAGGCTGGCATGAACCCAGATCCTCCAGTCTCAGCCTCCCAAATGCTAGGATTACAAGCATGCGCCACCACGCCCAGCTTTTCAACTCCATTCTTTGGGAGGTTTTTTCCTTCCCAGTATCTACCTTGGCAACATCAATACCTTGTAATTTTGTATAATGTGCCATTCTTGGGCACTGAGCAGCTCTCTCAGCCTGTTTTCTGCTCATGACATGTTGGTGATCCAAAGGATATTTTATTTAATTTTTTTTTTTTTTTGCAGTACTGGGGATTGAACTCAGGGGCCTTCTACCTCCAAGCTACACCCCCGGCCCTATTTTTTATTCTTTATTTTGAAACAGGGTCTCACTAAGTTGCGGAGTGCCTCACTAGGTACCTGGGCTGGCCGTGAACCCGGATCCTCTGGTCTCAGCCTCCCAAATGCTGGGATTACATGCGTGCGCCACCACGCCCGGCTAATTTTTGTCTCTAGACTGTCTTTTTTTTTTTTAAACGGAACTGGGGATTGAACCCAGGGGCATTCATTCTACCTCTGAGCTACACCTCCACCCCTATTTTTTTTTTTATTATTCTTTTGAAACAGGGTCTCACTAAGTTGCAGAGGGCCCCACTAAGTAGCTGAGGCTGGCCACAAACCTGTGATCTTCCTGTCTCAGCTTCCCAAGTACTGGGATTACAAGTGCCACCACTACACTCAGCTTCTCGACTGTCTTATTCAGCCTTTACTAATAAAAATAATTTCTCAAAATTTTACTTACTGGTTGAAAGTAAAAATTAATTCCATTTTCCAGCCTTCAAGTTTTAGAATCTGAGGGCTCTATATATTCCCTTTTAATTTTACTTGCAAACTGGGCAATTATTTTTTCTAAGTGGTCCTGAGGATTGAACCCAGGGACATTCTACCTCTGAGTACTGGGATTACAAGCATGCACCATTATGCCTGGCTTGGGCAATTATTTAACTTAATTAATTTATTTATGGTACTGGGGGTGGAACCCAGGAGCATTCTACCTCCAAGCTACACCTCCAGCCCTATTTTATTCTTTTATTTTGTTTTTGTGGTACTGGGGATTGATTTTATTTAGAAACAGTGTCTCACTAGGTTGATGAGAGGCTCACTACTTGCTGAGACTGTCCTCAAACCTGTGATTCTCCTATCTCAGTCTCCCAAGTACTGGGATTACAAGCATGTGCCACCACGCCCAGCTTTATTCTTTTATTTTGAAACAGGGTCTCACTAAACTGCAGATGGCCTCACTAAGTTACTGAAGCTGGCTGCGAATTTATGATCCTCCTGTTTTCAGCCTCCAGAGTATTGGGATTACAAGCATGCACCACCGTGCCAGGCTTTGGGCAATTATTTTAAAAAACTCGTTTTTCTTGTAATACCTTGTGAAATGTAGCTGGTAGAACCAACATGCAAACATTCCATTTCCTACTTCATCATCTAAAACCATGAACCAACTAGGTATATTATTTATCTTCCAAATTATTTATACTTTCAGTAAGGTCTTGCTCACTATGAAACATGAATTATCATCTTTCATCTCTCAGGCACCAACAGGCTTACCTTGCAGTTTTCTGGCTGACCCCAAAGGCAATACCACCTAATTTAGGATGGTAACACCCTACTTCTGATACTGTATCAGTTAACATTTGATAGATTAAGCAGCAAAAATACCCTCAAACCTGTAATCTCGGTACTTGGGAGGCTGAGACAGGAGGATCTCAGGTTCACAGCCAACCTCAGCAACTTAGCAAGATCCTGTTTTTTTCTTTCTTTCTTTTTTTTCTTTGTGTGTGTGTGTGGGGGGGTGGTACTGGGGATTGAATTCAGGGGTATTCTACCTCTGAACTTATTTTATTTTTATTTTGAAACAGGGTCTCCCTTGGTTTATGAGTCTCACTACTTTCTGAGGCTGTCCTTGAACCTGCAATCCTCCTGTTTTAGCCTCCCAAGTATAGGGATTGAAGCCTATACCACGCCTGGATTTTTTTTTTTTTTTTTTTTTTTGAGAAACTATATTGAACCCAGGAGCGTTCTACCTATGAGCTATACCCTGGCCTTATTTTTTATTCTTTATTTTGAAACATGGTCTAAGTTGAAGAGGGCCTAAGTAGCTGAGGCTGGCCATGAACCTGTGATCCTCCTGTTTCAGCCGCCCAAGTACTGAGATTACAACTGTGAGCCACCAATGTCCGGCCATATTTTTATCTATTAAAAATCTCTTGCAAGCCGGGCATGGTGGCGCACGCTTGTAATCCCAGCATTTGGGAGGCTGAGACCGGAGGATCTAGGTTCACGGCCAGCCTCAGCTACCTAGTGAAGCCCTCTGCAATTAGTTAGACCCTGTTTCAAAATAAAGAATAAAAAATAGGGCTGGGGGTATAGCTTGAAGGTAGAACGCCCCTGAGTTCAATCCCCAGTACTGCAAAAAAAAAATCTCTTGCAGCCAAGTGTGGTGGCACATGCTTGTAATCCCAGTACTTGGGGGGCTGAGATAGGAGGACCACAGGTTCAAGGACAGCTCAGCAAGTAGTGAGACTCGAATCAACCTAGTGAGACTGTTTCCAAATAAGAAATAAAAAATCGGGCTGGGGGTGTAGCTCAAAGGTAGAATGCCTCTGGGTACAATCGCCAGTACCACAAAAACCAAAAGAAACAAACAAAAACAAAAAAGCTCTTTATTATTCTTAGGATGATTTGCTGCTCGAGGTCTCTGAGAAGTACCGATTACACCTGAATCTTCCAGAATCTGTTAATACTGAAATGACTACAGCAAAATTTATCAAAGAGAAATCTACATTAATCATCACAATGCCATTGGTGTAAAACAAGAGCATGCCTTGGGCTTTTAGTGCTACATGTCACATGAATTATAGGACCTGCATTATGGGTAAAGAGGTAGTGGTTTATTGTAAACATTAACTCTATTTTCTAAGAGTTCCTGTGTGTGTGTGTGTGTGTGTGTGTGTGTGTGTATGTTACTGAAGATTGCATCCAGGGGCAATGTACTTTCAAACTACACCCCATCCTTATTTTTTATTTTTTTTGCAGAAGTGGGGATTGAATCCAGGGGCATTCTACCTCCGAGCTATACCCCCAGTTTTATTTTTTATTCTTTATTTGAAACAGGGTCTAAGTTGCAGAGAGCCTCACTAAGTAGCTGAGGCTGGCCATGAACCTGGATCCTCCAGTCAGCCTCCCAAGTACTGGGATCACAAGCATGTACCACTACGCCTGGCTCCATC
>PVLC010010106.1:35785-51848 GCA_004027655.1 Graphiurus murinus
ACTGGGGATTGAACTCAGGGGCATTCTACCTCCGAGCTATACCCCCAGCCCTATTTTTTATTCTTTATTTTGAAACCGAGTCTCACTAAGTTGCGGAGTGCCTCACTAGGTAGCTGAGGCTGGCCGCGAACCCGGATCCTCCGGTCTCAGCCTCCCGAATGCTGGGATTACAAGCGTGCGCCACCACGCCCGGCTCCATCCTTATTTTTTAATTTTTATTTTGAAACAGGGTCTCATTAGGTTGATGAGTCTCACTACTTACTGAGGCTGTCCTGGAACCTGTGATCCTCCTGTCTCAGCCTCCCAAATACTAGGATAATAGGTGTGCTCCACCGTGCTGGGTTTAAGAGTTCCTTTTGTTGAAATTGATGGAGTAACATCTTCCCTTCAGCTGCTGTATTTGTGTGTGTGTGTGTGTGTGTGTGTGTGTGTGTGTGTGTGTATGTGTGTGGTAGTGGGGATGGAATCCAGGAGCCTTCTACCTCTGGGCTATACCCCCAGAACTATTTTATTTGGAAAACAGGATCTCCCTAAGTTACTGAGGCTGGCTTCGAACCTGCCATCCTCCTATCTCAGCCTTCCAAGTACTGGGATTACAAGCGTGTGTCACCATGCCCAGCTTGTTGTGTCTATACTTTTTCACCTTCTCAAATAAATTTAGCATCAACCAGGAAGTACTAAATAATACCTGAAGATACGTGTAGTTATCTTAACTTGAATTCCTGGTTTACTACTTGGAAAAAAAATCTATAGTAAAGTCTTGCATTGAAAAAATTCACAGATTGTGCTGTTTTTTAATACCAGGATGGGCTATAGCAGTTAGTTTCCTCCAGCAGTAAAGATAAAAGGTACAATACAAGAATATTCAAACCTATGCTTCTCTGAACCTCTCTACCCAGCCAGATTTCTACCCCTTGCCCCTTTGATACTACAAACTGAGCCCAGGAGCATTCTACCTCCAAGGTATACCCTGAGCCCTTTTAATTTTTATTTTATTTATTTCTGTGGTACTGAAGGCAGACCCTATTTTATTTTTTATTTGGAAACAAGGTCTCAATGACTTGTGTGTGCCATCAGCTTTATTTTTAATTTTGAAATGGGGTTTCCCTAAATTGCTGAGGGTCTTGCTAAGTTACTAAGGCTGGCCTTGAACCTGCAATCTTCCTGTCTCAACCTCCCAAGTACTGGTATTGCAGCCATCTCATCCAGTACTCCCAATAGCAATAGCATTTAGTAAGACTCCCAGCAGTCTGTGGATTGGATAAAATGATGCATTAACGATGTTATTGCACATCATAAGCAAACATATATCCATTTCTAATTTTGGGAAGAGTTGACATTGGGACAAGTGCTTTTCTCCTACAGAAATGACATGATGTTTTTCAACCATTCATATCCTCTAAGCCGTCAGATAAAACAGTATCAACTATCTAATCTGAATTCCAATGTAACAATACACACATCACATTTTAAAAATCCCTTAGCCTTTTCTAGATAAAAACAACTTTCTTATGATTTTAGTGTATACTTTATCATGAGGGTTATAAGCCTTCTTACTAATTTTAAAACTTAAATTTTAGAAACTAAAGTATGAGCCGGGTGTGGTGGTGCACGCTTGTAATCCCAGTACTTGGGAGGCTGAGACCGGAGGATCCGGGTTCACAGCCAGCCTCAGCTACTTAGTGAGGCTCTCTGCAACTTAGTGAGACCCTGTTTCAAAATAAATAATAAAAAATAAGGCTGGGGGTAATAGCTCGGAGGTAGAATGCCCCTGAGTTCAATCCCCAGTACTGCAAAAAAAAAAATTAAAAATAGGGGTGGGGGTGTAGCTCGGAGGTAGAATGCTCCTGGTTTCAATCCCCGGTACCACACACACACACACCAAAACTAAAGTATGTATAGTAGAATTCATTTAAGGATTCGAATTCTATTTGCAAGAGGATAATTTATCTTCTAAAAGCTTTCAGAAATGGCATAGTCCTAAAATTAACCAACCTATTATATCCTCACTCCTCAAAACACTTGGAATGCGTTCACCGTATCTTTTCTTTTACCAAAACACAGCCAAAAGGTGTTTTCTAGAAAATCCCCCTATTTAGCCCCACAGAACTGACTTAAGCACTCAACATACAGGTGCTACTTGCATCAATATGTTATGTACTCATTAATAAAATCTATATCAACATCTAATATATGTAACGCTATAGTGTTAAATTTATATTCTAGCTATCTTCTACAATATCCTCTCATGTTCTAATGAATTTTATATTAATAAAAACATCTTTACAAAGCCGGGCATGGTGATGCACACTTGTAATCCCAGTACTTGGGAGACTGAGACAGGAGGATCCAGGTTTGCGGCCAGGCTCAGTTACTTAGTGAGGCTCTCTGCAACTTAGTGAAACCCTATTTCAAAATAAAGAATAAAAAATAGGACTGGGGATGTAGTTCGGAGGTAGAATGCCCCTGGATTCAATCCCCAGTACCGAAAAAAAAAAAAAAAATCAATCTTTAAAGCTGGGCCTAGTGGTACATGCTTGTAATCCCAGTACTTGGGAAGCTAAGACTGGAAGATCCAGGTTTGGGGCCAGCCTCAGCTACTTAGTGAGGCTCTCCACAACTTAGTGAGACCCTGTTTCAAAAATAAATAAAAATTGGACTGGGCACAGTGTAGCTTGAAGGTAGAATGTCCCTGGGTTCAATCTCCTGTACCACAAAAAAACAAAAAAAACAAAAAAACACAAAACTTTGTTCTTCCCCCCCCTTTTTTGTGGTGCTGATGATTGAACACAGGGGCATTCTACCCCTGAGCTATACCCCCAGCCCTATCTTATTTTGAAGCAGGATCTCACTAAGTTGCTGAGGGCCTCACTAAATTGCCGAGGCTGGCCTCAAATCTGCAAGCCACCTATCTCAGCTTCCCAAATACTAGAATTACAGGTGTGCACCACCATGTCCAGCTCCTCTCATCCTCCTTATAAAAAGCAAAATGTAGCTGGGCGTAGTGGCGCACGCTTGTAATCCCAGTACTTGGGAGGCTGAGGCTGGAGGATCACAGGCTAAGACAGGAGGACCGCAGGTTCATGACCAGCCTCAGCTATTTAGTGAGGCCCTCAGCAACCTCGTGAGATGTTGTTTCAGAATAAAAAATAACTCAGAGGTAGAATGTTCCTGGATTCAATCCCTAGCACCACAAAATAAATACATAAATAAATAAATAAATGCCTAGGAATGGCATTTAGTAAGATGTGGACCATTTTGTGTGCCTGTGTGTGTTGCTGGGGAATGAACTCAGGGGTATTCTATCTCTGAACTACACCCTCAGCTCTTATTTCATTTTATTTATTGTGGTACTGGGAATTGAACCCAGGGGCATTCTATTTCTGAGATCTACCCCCAGCCCAGCTTTGTGTGTGTGTGTGTGTGTGTGTGTGTGTGTGTGTGTGTGTGTGTGTGGTACTGGGGATTGAACTCAGGGGCATTCTACCTCCAAGCTATACCCCCAGCCCTATTTGTTTTTATTCTTTTATTTTGAAACAGGGTCTCACTAAGTTGCAGAGTGCCTCACTAAGTAGCTGAGGCTGACTGCGAACCCACATCCTCTGGTGTCAGCCTCCCAAATGCTGGGATTACAAGGGTGTGCCACCATGCCCGGCTCCCCAGCCCAGCTTTTTATTCTTTATTTTGAAACAGGGTCTCCCTAAGTTGCAGAGGACCTCACAAGTTGCTGAGGCTGGCCGTGAACCTTGTGATCCTCCTTTCTCAGCCTCCCAACTACTGGGATTACAAGTGTGCACAACCACACCTAGTTCTATTTTGTTTTTTTAAATTTTGGAACAAAGTCTAACTAAGTTGCTGAGCCTCAATAAATTGCTGAGGTGTCTTCCAACCTGTGATCCTCCTGTATCAGCCTACCAAGTACTGGGATATAGGCTTGAGCCACCACATGCAGCTGTGGACCTGCTTTTTCCTCAAAATTAGAAACTTTTTAAAAAGACCAGACTTTTCTCCACATTTGTTTTTTGATCACTTATCAGCAGTGATGATCTCCTCATATATCCCAGCTCATACACTGCTAGGTGATGACTCTTCTCTGCAGCACAGTACTAGCATTTCTCACATGTTGGTTTACTCTTATTATAGACCATGCCTCAGGAAACCATAACTTCAAACTCACTAACCTCAGAATTGGGAGTAAATTAATAGACCCAGACTTTACTTTCTTTCCATTTTGGTAGTAAGTACCAAGTTCTAACATAGGATGCATCAGCAGCTTCTTGAGCTTAAAGTGTTGAATTTTAACAATTTATCTGTATTGGGAGCTTAAAAATACATAGCTGACACCGGATCTTAATCATTTGAAAAAATTCTCAACAGATCAACTATTAGACCAGGCACACTGAAAACACAGTTTAATTGTTAAACAATCTTATTTGAACCCAAAATACTATTTCTAATTTTATTCATTCCATTCTGGTAAGAGAAATACACTGAATCCAGATTTAGATTATACCTGAGATTAACTTTTTAACCCAGAGCAACTTTCATTAGATGGCAACTTTTTATTTTTCTTTCAAGGGAACAACAGAGCCATAAGCACTAGCAAAGAATGAATTACCTTGAGGTCTCTTATTTGAACCAGATTTGGCTCATACTAATCATGGTCCCTTGTGATAAGCTTTTTTTTTTTTTTTTTTTTTTGCATAATCTTCAATTCAACCTAAAATTACCAAGTACTGAAAAATTAGAATAATGTATTGAATTGTTTTCATATTAATACAGCAAGGTGAATGTTTGTGGAATATATGGAGTGTCACTTGTGCACCATGTAATGAACACTTAAAAACATACTCAACACTGAAACACTTAACACAGGGATAGCTATGCATATTACATATACAAGGAAGCACTGGTCAGGTTTATTTTTAAATAGTCATAAATAATTCCAAACATTTGTTTAAACATATCAATTCAATAGAAAGTCTGGAACTGTGTTACGTAATGTTCCAAATTCATTTTTATTAGCCTGAATATCATATCTTCCTTCCCTCCAAAAGAAAGATAAAACATAATAAAATGGAAGAAAGTTTTTTTTGTTGTTTCTTTTTTTGTGGTATTGGGGATTGAACCCAGGGGCATCCTACCTTCGAGCTACACCTTCAGCCCCTTTTTTTCTTTATTTTGAAACAGGGTCTCACTAAGTTGCGGAGTGTCTCACTAAGTAGCTGAGGCTGGCAGCGAACCCAGATCCTCCTGTCTCAGCCTTCCAAGTACCGGGATTACAAGCGTGCCCCATCATGCCTGGCCCATTTTTTATTCTTTATTTTTGAAACAGGGTCTCACACTAAGTTGCGGAGGGCCTTACTAAACACCTGAGGCTGGCCCGAAAACCAGATCCTCCAGTCTCAGCCTCCCTTATCCTGAGATTACAAGCGTGAGCCTCCATGCCCAGCTTGGAAAAAAGTATTTAGGCTGGTAGGGTAGTCATCTAATTAATTTTTTCTTATCAAGCAGGATTTTAGGGCTATCTTATTTTACATGAGATAATGCTGGGGTAGAAAGAACACTTTTTAATATACATTTAACTTTTTTTTTACTTTACTCAAGCAGAAATTTCCATTTTGTTTTGGGGGGCATCATTTGTTTTATTTTTGTGTTTTGAGATGGGGTCTTGCTACATTGCCCATGTTGGCCCTAAACTCCTGAGCTCAAGAGATCCTCTAGCCTCAGGCTCCTGAGTAACAGGGACGCCTGGCTTGGGCATCATTTTTTAGCATTCTAAACCACTCACTGATGTATCCCTTTCTCTTCTTTTCAGACAGGAATTGATGACAAATGTACTTTGGCACATATCAACTCTGAAAAATCGGAATAATGTATTGAATTGTTCTCTGGCAACCTTATTTTACATATGTACAATTATTCCATATACATTCTATAGTTATTTTCTATAGTTTTCCAGTTATTTGAGTAATATTCTGATAACTAAGTTTGCTTGCAATTAACCATCTTAGAGGGAAAATTTCTATCTCCACAACTTATTAACTTACTAATTTCTGTTAAATTCTGTAAGCATGTTCTTTTATTTGGAGGTAACTAAAAAATTCTGCTCTCAGAATTATACATTAAAGTTGTTTAAATAAATACCCACATAAATTCTCATTCATAGCAAGAAGGTGGTTTATATTTATATCTTTATCTTGAGAAAAACAATCATTTCATTGAGGAATTTATAGAAAAATAAGGAACAACTGGTTGAATAGGTCTAAGAAAATGTCAACTTTTCAAGTTTCACTTACTTCTCTTAAAGTTCACTACCGTTCCCACATATGATAAACCAAAATCAAGATCATGTAATAGAAAAATTTAAACCAGTGTTAAATTCCAAACTCAAAAACCTTCCTCTAAGAGAAGTAATTTTACTGACTTCTTTTTCCCTCACATCTAAGCAATTTTAAGCAACTAAATTTTGAACTGTATGGTTTTATCTAGGTTATTTTTATGTACCCATTTCTAGGGAACCACATTTCTGCCTATCCTGTTTCTCCTAGTGCAGTATTCATTACCAGGCTAGACACATGTCCCTTGACTTGGAGTATATAGCTTATAGTCTAGTGTTTAATTATTACATGTTCATAATATTTGGGTAAAATTGGCATTAAAAAAATTCAGTAATGCCCATTACAAATAACTTATCTAGACAGCCTCAATAATAAAAATAACTGGCTAACATAAAAGAACCACCTGTTTAATAACATATAAATATCTTGATAAGAATGAACCAATGTGATCTGGAAGAGTCTAGAAATGCTTGGGTTAATTATAACAACATGGTGACAGGTTTTTCAAGGTACTTTTTAAACTCAGCAAGCCACTGGGCTCCAACTGCTCCATCCACAACTCGATGATCACAACTGAGTGTAACAGACATCATGCTAGCCACGTCAAATCTAAAAAAGTAAAAACATCATTAGGTATTTTAAAAGCAATCAATGGATTTTAGTGAGTAAACACCCACATGCCCATCATGCCCTATAAACCCACATAGGTGATATTATTTTCCACCTTCATATCCTCTGTATCTGCAGCTTAAATTAATAGCTTGAAGAAACACACCAGACAGACCTCTGGTTTTTTTTTTTTTTTTTTTTTTTGCGGTACTGGGGATTGAACCCAGGGGCATTCTACCTCCGGGCTACACCCCCAGTCCTCTTTTTTATTCTTTATTTTGAAACAGGGTCTCGCTAAGTTGCAGAGAGCCTCACTAAGTAGCTGAGGCTGGCTGCGAACCCGGTTCCTCCAGTCTTAGCCTCCCAAGTACTGGGATTACAAGTGTGCGCCACCATGCCCAGCTTCAGACCTCTGGTAACATGGCTTGGCAAACTATATTGAATGGGCCAAATCCTGCCCTCTGCCTGTTTTCATATAGAGAGGTTTACTTTTTTTGGAATTCTTTTATGTGTTGCTTATGTCGGCCTTCATACAATAATGGCAGGGTATTACAACAGAGTCCAAATGGCTCAAAAAGCCTAAAATATTTATTTATGAAAAACTCTCACCTAGAGTAAATCTCAAATGCGATCCCATCTCAAGTAGGATTGACTGCCTTTAATGAAACAAAGAGTTGCTGCCTTGGGGAATTTCTTTCTCTATTTACATCTGATTCTACCAAAGCTCCAATATACCATGCTAATAACTATTTGTAAAATTGAAATTCAAACACGGTATATAATGTGATATAAGTGAGCGTCTTAACTCTCTCTCCACTTTGGCACGTACCCCTTTTCATTATCTGCTGGAACCAGTCTATCCTCAGAAGCACCAATGGCCAGAATGCATGCTTGAGGTGGGTTAATAATAGCAGAGAAATTCTTAATTCCAAACATTCCTAAATTGGAGATTGTAAAAGTGCCACCCTAAAGGAAAAATGGTAAAAAAAAGTAGATCATATTAATTACATTCCAACATAAATAAGACTACCTCTGAGCTATATTCCCCAGCCCTATTTTATTTTTTATTTTGAAACAGGGTCTTGCTAAGTTGCTGAGCCTGGCTGCAAACCTCCAATCCTCATATCTCAGCCTCCCAAGTACCAAGATTACAGATGTGTACCACCACACCAGGCTGTGAAAATGCTTTCAGACAATTTTACTTTAAGAGAAGCCTATTATACAATACATATTATTGAATATATTACAACTACTGCACTATAAACAAAAGTCAGTTGTGCTGGCTTTTGCACACTAGTTGGAAAATGTCTTATTTCCAACTTTTGACATATGACACAATTTTTCTTTATTTTTGGGACCCTGTGTCAGTTAAGAATATGTGGCAGAATCAAAAGGTGGAAAATGAAATAAAAGCATCAGGTTGACCTTAAACATAACATAAGCCTTAAAGGTCAGGATATAATATCTTACCTGGAACTCTTGTGGCTGTAGTTTACCATCCCTTGCTTTGGCTGCTAAAGAAACCACATCATTAGCGATGGTTTCCAGTCCTTTTATATGTGCATTAAACACAATAGGTGTGATGAGTCCTGCAGGAGTACTGACAGCAACACTGACATCCACAACATGATTTCTGTTTAAAAAGAAAAAACAAAGCTCAATCATTGACATCTACATTTTTTAAAAACCTAAGGACCATGGGTATATGTAGACTGAGGGTCTAGCATGCAAGGCACTGGGTTTGATCACCAGTGCCAAAAAAAAAAAAAAAAAAAAAAAAAGAAGCTATGCACCAAATTAAGCAAGCATATAGACATTTACCTCAAAATTTTTAGAACTAGCCAGTCATGGTGGCACACGTTTGTAATTCTAGTACTTGGGAGGCTGAGACAGGAGAATCACAGGTACAAGGACAGCCTCAGTAAGTAGTGAGATTCTCATCAACCTAATGAGACCCTGTTTCAAAATATAAATAATACAGGGCTGGGAGTATGAGAGTATAGCTAGGAAGTAAAATGTCCCCAGGTTAAATCCCCAATACCACAAAATAAATAGATTTTTAGAACCAGATTGTACTTCTGTTCAGAGATGCCTGTCTTAATTCTTAAATTGTGCACTGTCCTCCCTGACTTCCATTTTTTTTTTTTTTTTTCCGGTACTGGGGACTGAACTCAGGGGTATTCTACCTCTGAGCTACACCTGTAGCAGTATCTTTATTTTTGAAATGGGCCTCACTAAGTAGCTGAGGCTGGCCTCGAACCTGTGATCCTCCTGTCTCATCCACCCAAGTACTAGGATTACAAGTGTGCCACAGCACACCCAGCTGACTTCCACTTTTAAAAAGTAAATAAGGTGGGTATGGTGGTACATGCCTATAATCCCAGTACTTGGGAGATTGAGACAGGAGGGTTGAAGGTTTAGGCCAGCTTCAGCAACTTAG
Organism: Graphiurus murinus; assembly: GCA_004027655.1. NCBI lineage: Eukaryota > Metazoa > Chordata > Mammalia > Rodentia > Gliridae > Graphiurus > Graphiurus murinus. Next base: position 45,176 of record PVLC010010106.1, read on the forward strand.
TGAAAGACCTTGTTTCAAAATAAAAAAAGGCTGGGAGCCAGGCGTGGTGGCGCACGCTTGTAATCCCAGCATTCGGGGGGCTGAGAACAGAGGATCCAGATTTGAGGCCAGCCTCAGCTACCTAGTGAGGCACTCCGCAACTTAGTGAGACTCAGTTTCAAAATAAAGAATAAAAAATAGGGCTGGGGGTGTAGCTCGGAGGTAGAATGCCCCTGAGTTCAATCCCCAGTACCGCAAGAAAAAAAAAAGGCTGGGGATGTAGCTTAGAGGTAGAATGCCCCTGAATGTTGAGTAAGTGTGGAGATATTGAGCATCCTTCCCTTGTTTCATTTTGCGCGCGCACACACACACACACACACACACACACACACACACACACAGCAAGCATTGGTGAAGATGTAGAGAAACTGGAATCTTTATCCACTGTCAACTGAAAGGTGCAAACCACTTTCAGCAATAGTGTGGCAGTTTCATGTGTGTGTCACTTGGGTCTGAACTCAGAGGCATTCTACCTCTGAGCTACATCCCCAGCCCTCTATAAATTTATAAAAATCAAGGAATGTAGGGCTAATTTTATGGTATGTAAATGATAACTAATTAAAGTTGCTGCCTAAATGCTAAGCAGAAAGGGGACTGAAAGGAATATAAGAAATCATCTCTTGCTGGGCATGGTGCTGCACACCTGTAATCCTAGTACTGGGAAGGCTGAGACAGGAGGATTGCAGGTCTGAGGCTAGCCTCAGCAATTTAGCAAGATCCTGTTTCAAAATAAAAAACAAAATAGTACTGGGGATGTAGCTTGCAGGTAGAATGCCCCTGGGTTCCATGAAAGAAAAGAAAAGGAAAAAGCAAACAGAGGAAGAGAGAAACTACCTTCAGGATACTTACAATCTAAATAGAAAGATAAAGTACTTACATGCACACAAAAGGTAAAGCTAAAAACAGTACTAAATAATGTTGCATTAATGAAAGCACAAAATGAGTAACATATACAATATTCAGAAGGAGAATTTACTTCTTTCTTAGATACTAAAAAAGTTGGAACTTGAGGTAGCCTTAAAAATAGGCAATGGTGCATACCTATTATCCCAGTACTTGGGAGGCTGATAGGAGGCTTGCAGATTCAAGGACAGCCTCAGCAATGTAGTGAAACTCTCAGTCACCTAGCAAGACCCTGTTTCAAAACAAAAAACATAAAAAGGGCTGGAGTATAGCTCAGAGGTAGAAGCCCTTGGATTTAACCCCTAGTAACACACACACACACACACACACACACACACACACACACACACACAGTTTTAGTCTTGGTTCATATGGTTGGTGCTTTGGTGCTATAGTCTGGATTTGAAATGGCCCCACTTAGGGCCATTTGTTACAGCCTTGGTTCCCAGCCCACGGCACTACTGGCAGGTGATGGAACATTAGAGGTGTAGGGCCTAGTGGAAGGAAATTAGGCCATGGGGGACGGGTGCCCTTGAAGGGGATATTGGCAGCCAGCCCCTTCCTGTCTTTCTTTTTGCTTCCCTGCAGCCATGAGGTGAATAGGCTGCCTCTGCCACCTGATCCAGCCATGACGTATCATGCCACCACAGGCCTAAAGCAACAAGGACCAGGGACTGAAACCTATGAAACCATGAGCCAAAATAAACCTTTCCTCCTTCTAAGTTGGTTACCTTGGATATTTTGTCACAGGGGTTAAAGCTAACCAACACAACTGGGACTCGAATGCTGGCTTACCATACAAGATGTGTGGCCTTGGGCGGGTTACTAAACTTTTCTGTGCCTCAATTTCCTCACATGAGAAATGAAGACAATAATGGTAATCACTTTACAAGATTCTCATGAGAAATAATGAATACAAATCACTTAAGTACTCATTAAATGTTAGCCGCTATTATGATCATCATCATCAAAACATGGGAAAGGAATGCATCTAAAAATGAAAAAAGGGAAAGCCCAAATACTATACCAAGAGAGAGAAGAGAATGGCATGTCAGCAGTAGTGGCTAACTCAGATTAACACAGAAAGAGGATTTTGCAAAGGATTCCAACAGTAGACAGCAAGCCTTGACCAAATGACAAAGCTCTGAATGCCGTAAGATGTGAGCCACTTCTGCTTAGATGCCAGAAAGCTGTCCATGAATCAGGGGTATGGATAGTACTGAAAACTGAAACACTGACTGATGTAAAGTCTGTTTAGTGGGTTGAATGGTAGCCCTTGAACCCATCAATGTGGCCTGATTTGGAAAAAGACCTGTGGATTATCTGGATGGCCCTAAATCCAAGTATTTATATGAGAGAAGACACAGACACACAGGAGAAGGCCATGCAAAGATGGAGGTCTAACACAAAGAAACACCTGAGACCTCTGGAAGTAGAAGAGGCAAGTAAAGATGCTCCTGTAGCATCTGTGGTCAGTCTTCCACTGGTATGATTATGTAGTCTCTATTCTATTTCCCTCAGCTGGACTCAAAGATGTAATCTGGCATATAGAGTCCTTTAATAAGTATACGCAAAAGGCTCTAAATGACACAGCTGAAAACATTTTACTAATAAATGATGAAATGCAAATGATAAAAAAGGCCATCTTACAAAATCAAATGGCCCTTGACATATTGACGACAGCACAGGGGGGACCTGTGCAATTATTACTTCTCTGCTGTTCCATTTACTTTTGTTGTCACATGTGCTTGCCTTCTCTTTCAGAATATCCAAGAGTTATGGTTCTACAACCAGCAGACCCTGACCTTCCTCCAATCCCCGGCTAGACAGGGACAGCGACCCCTTATAAGCTTTCTCCTAATTCTCACATTTGGCCCATGGATCTTTAAAAAACTAACAGCCTTCCTAAGATCCCAGATAGACTCTGCCTTGGCCAAACCCATCCAGGTGCATTACCAGCGCCTGGAAATGATGGATAGATGAGTCTCTGGCTATCAGGAGCCTAAAAGCCCCCAAGCTCGCTCCCTCCCCACGGGGACAGCATCTCAGCCGGAGAGATGCTTACCTGGATTATAAGAGGCCAGGTATGGGCATCGGACCGGGTGCAGAGCAAAGCATCGCACGAGAAAGGTCCCAATTGACCTCCTCCGGATTTCTCTGGGAGTATACCTGGTATGCATAGAGGTTGACATCACCTAATAGACTAGGGCTGGGGGTATAGCTCAGAGGTAGAATGCCCCTGAGTTCAATCCCCAGTACCACAAAAACAACTTGGCTCTGCCTCTCCTCCCCAAAAGATGTCAAGAGCCATACAGAGTGGGCATAGCCCACGGGAGGAACCAGGTCAATGTCTCCCCCGTCCGATCAAAGCCCACTCCCTATAAAACAAAAAAGGGAGGAGATGTCGGGGGCCGGAAGGCTGGTCAGAGCTGGAATTCACACTTTGGGGGAATTCCCCTCAGCAGCCACAATGACTATGCAGAAACCGGTTCTATCTGTTATCCCGCTGAGGCCTTTACCTGATAAGGACACGGTCAGCCTTGACCAATCCTGCAAGCCCACATAAGCTTACCTGACCCCCTGACCCCACCCCTCACCTCTAGCTACTTAAGCAGTCCTTCTTTTAATGAAAATTGAGGCTTGATCAGAATCCTGTCTTGCCTCCATTCTTCGGGTCGCTTGCTTGTTTGCTTCATTCCTTTAGGTTAAGCCGCCTCGGTCTCCCGTTCCCAACCCCCGCCGGCCTGGGCAGAGCACAACCCTGACAACACCCTGAATTTGGACTTCTGGCTTCTAAAACTATGATAGAAAAATGTCTGGGTTTTTTTTGTTTGTTTGTTTTGTTTTTTTGCTGGTGCTGGGGAAGGAAAACAGAGCCTTGAGCATGCTACGTAAGCACTCTACCATTGAGCTACACCTCATGTCCTAAATTTCTGTTGTAAGCCATCAATTTAGTGGTGATTTATAACAGCAGCCCTAGGAAACTAACAGTTTATAGGCATATTAGACATTCAGATGTTCTCCAAGAGGAGAGTGACCAAGGGGAAATAACCAATAGATTATTCAGTATGTCTGACACATAGAGAAATGGTTTGAGTTCTCTTGGGGAGTTTCAGAAAGAATTCATGATAAGGACACAGAAACCACTCCCTCCCAACACAAGCCTTAAGCAATCATTAGAATCAGTTAGGCTATGGTATTTATGGTATACTACTTATCTTAGTTGTACACAATTATTTTAGATACAGAGAAGGCCATAAAATATTTAAATATTTAATATAAATATAGATATAACTTACAGTTCCATGTAACATTTAAAAATTTGTATAGTCAATGCTAGTATTTTAGAAGTTTCTATAACATGAAAGTGACAGGAGATGCTCACCCAGAAAGGGCATGGAAGTTCCCTCCCACCCCATACCCTGTCTCCATCTCTTCATCTGGTGTTCATTATATCTTTTGTAATATTCTTTATTACAAATAGGGCTGGGGGTATAGCTCAGAAGTAGAATGCCCCCAGGTTCAATCCCCAGTGCCACAAAAAAATCAGAAAATAAATAAAAAATAAAAAACAGGAGTGAAAGCACTTAACTCTTAAAGTATTCATGATGGTGAAATGAAATCATGTGAAACTGAGTAGCATGCCTGTCACATGAAACACTATTTCTGGGTTTCTTTTTTTTTTTTAATTGTGGTAATGGGAATTCAACCCAAGGGCATTCTATCTCCAAGCTATACCCCTAGCCCTTTTTATTTTTTTGTTTCAAAACAAGATCTCACTAAGTTCCTGAGGGTCTTGCTAAATTGCAGAGGCTGGCCTTGAACCTGCAATCCTCCTGCCTCAGCCTCCCAAGAACTGAGATTACAGGTGTGTATACTGTTTTCAACATTACCCTCAAAGTTCAGCAGAGCTCACTAATAAACAAAAATTTCTTTAACCTTGCTTTGTGAGTCTTTGTCATATATCCATCTATATTGGATATATTTGTACACTGATCTCCCTTTCCTGAACTCATATGAAGAATATGTAGCTTTTACTAGCTACATTTAGCACTGTCTCAGAAGTGTTTTTTTTTTTTTTTTTGTGGTATTGGGGATTGAACTCAGAGGCATTTATCTCTGAGCTATACCCCCCCCGTCCTATTTTTTATTCTTTATTTTGAAACAGGGTCTCACTAAGTTGGGTAGGGCCTCACTAAATAGCTGATGCTGGCTGCGAATCCGGATCTTCCAGTCTCCCAAGTACTGGGATTACAAGCGTGCGCCACCATGCCCGGCTTCATAAGTAGTTTTGTGTTTTTCAAATAATTTCATTCATGAATGTCACCTCCCCTTCTAGCTCCTAGTTACACACTAAGTAACACAAGAAAGCTGCTAATCCATATAGATCTTTCCTAATTATACTTACTGTCTTATAACTGTGTCCATCCAAGAAGAATTTGCCTCTGGAACTTTTAAACATGCCAAAGCTGATGCTTTTATAATGAAGTCATTGACAGAAATCTTACTTTTCCCTTCTAACATCTGTAAAGACAAGAGACATTATTACAGTTTTCTCAAATTCTCTCCCCAAGATTATATACATAATCTTGAGAAAGGGACTAAGGGACAAAATTATACAAATGACCCAAAATGAGAAAGATGAAATGAAACTAAAAGTTGGATCCAGGCTCGGTGGTGAACACCTGTAATTCCAGTAACTAGAAGGCTGAGACGGGAGGATCACAAGTTTGAGGTCAGCCTCAGCAATTTAGCAGGACTGTTTCCAAAAAAGAAAATAAAAAAGGGCTGGGGGTATAGCTTGGAGGTAATATCAGTACCTTATTTTTTACTGCTAAGTAGTATTCCATTGTAATGGAATGTGTTGCATTTTGTTTAGCTATTCATCAGTTGATGGATAGTTGGGTTATATTTTGTTTATATTTTCACTTTATCTGTTATGAATACTGTTGTTACATTTTTAATTTTTCATTTCTTTTGGGCATACACCTAGGAGTAGAATTTCTGGATCATATGGTAATTCTGTGTGTGTGTGTGTGTGTGTGTGTATGAGAGAGAGGCAGAAGAACCTTGGGGCCTTGTGCATGCAGGGCAAGTACTCTGCCACTGAACTACACCCCCCATGTTCAACTTTTATTTTTTTTTATACTGGGAATTGAACTCAGGAGCATTCTACCTCCGGGCTATACCCCCAGCCCTATTTTTTATTCTTTATTTTGAAACCAGGTCTCACTAAGTTGCGGAGTGCCTTACTAGGTAGCCAAGGCTGGCCGCGAACCCGGATTCTCCGGTCCCAGCCTCCCGAATGCTGGGATTACATGTGTGTGCCACCACGCCCGGCTCCATGTTCAACTTTTTAAGGAACTGCTATATTAGTTTCTTTTTCTTCTTCTTCTTCTTTTTTTTTTTTGGCACTGGGGATTAAACCTAGAGGCCTTCTACCTCCATGCCACATCCCCAGCCCTTTTTATTTTGAAACAGCATCTCAATATATTGCCAAAACTAGTCTCAGACCTTGATCCTCTATCTCAGCCTCCCAAGCACTGGGATTACAGGCATGTGCCACTACACCAGGCTTCCTCCTCCATTCTCAATGTGGACTCTTATTGCTATCACTTTATGCTTGCATTATAATACAAGCATAACAAACTAGTCTCTGCACTAACATGTACAAGTATACCTATCCTTTCTTATAATACTGCTATTTTTTTTTTTTTTTTTTTTTTTTTTT